>AWUE01012671.1:0-122325 GCA_001974825.2 Corchorus olitorius
TTTGAATGTATATCGAATTGAACCTTATAGAGTACTAACAATACCTTGGAATTAGATTCTGGTACTACTATACTCATGTAAGTGTAGTGTACATAATGAAAACTCTATTTTCTTATGGCATAAAAGATTACATAACATATCCAAAGAAAGGAATATGAGGTCAGTGAAAGGTGATATCTTATCTCAATTGGATTTTGTTGACAAGGATATATGTACTAATTGCATTAAGGGAAAGCAATCCAATCACATATTAAAGAATCCAGCCATAAGAAATAGTCAACTATTTTGAGTTGATACACACCAATATATGTGGTCTTTTTGATGCTCCATCATGGAATGGTGAAAAGTTTCATTACCTTTATAGATGATTACTCACGGTATAGTTATATATATCTCCTGCATGAAAAGTCTCAATCAGTGGATGTCCTAAAGGTGTTCATTGATGAGGCGGAAAGACAGTTAGATAGAAAGGTAAAGTTTGTGAAATCAGATTGAGGTGGTGAATATTATAGTAAATATGATGAGAGTGGAAAAATGTATAGGTCCATTTGAAAAGTTTCTTGAAAGTCGGGGCATATGTGCACGGTATACAATGCCTGGTACACCATAAGTAATCGGTGTAGTTGAAAGGCGGATTAGTGACTCGTATTGATATGGTTAGGAGTATATTAAATTATAGTTTTGTGCCTTTGATATTGTGGATGCATGCAATACTGTTGCATATCTGTTTAATAGGGTTCCTAGTAAGACAATTCCTAAGACTCCTTAAGAATTGTGGACGGAAGGAAACCTAGTTTAAGGCACCTGCACGTTTTGGGTTACCTGACAGAATTAAGGATATTATGAAATCCACATGAAAAGAGACTTGATGCAATAACCATTAATGGTTATTTCATTAGCTATCTGGATTAGTCAAGGCATTACAAATTAATTGCCCTAGCCATAGTACGAGGAAAAGTTGAGTCTGGTAATATTGAGTTCATTAAGAATAGCTAGTTCAGTGGGAGTGGAGAACCACGGAAGGTGGATATTATAGAACTTTGGGGTTTAAACCCTACATCCAGTGTTTCTCATAAGGTTGTGTCCTCTTGTTGTATTATAGTTACACAATG
Organism: Corchorus olitorius; assembly: GCA_001974825.2. NCBI lineage: Eukaryota > Viridiplantae > Streptophyta > Magnoliopsida > Malvales > Malvaceae > Corchorus > Corchorus olitorius. The sequence goes on from AWUE01012671.1 coordinate 1,113, forward strand.
TATTAGAAACAACAAGTACCAAACCCACAAACGAACATAAAGGTGATATTGATGTTCCATATAAATATGAGGAACGAGTAAAGGATGAACCATCAAATGATGCACAAGTCAATAATGAGCAAACGATTATAAACCACAATAAATGGCATTAAAGAGGTCTATAAGGCAAACAAGACCAGCTATTTCGTCAGAGTATGTGGTTTACTCGTTTGAGCATGAATGTGACTTAAGCATTTATAATGATCCAGTCTCATTCAGACAAACCATGGAATGTAACAATTCTGAAAGGTGGTTAGATGCCATGAAAGAAGAGTTGAAATCTTTGCATGACAACAAAGTCTAGGAACCAGTCAAGTTGCTTAAAGGTTGAAAACGAGTTGGTTGTAAATAGGTCTTTAAGACCAAACGAGACTCGAAAGGCAACATAGTAAGGTATAAGGCTAGGCTTGTCACAAAGATTGCACTATAATAGTACGGCATTGAATAAAGAGACCTTTTATTCGATTTCAAAGAGGACTCTTTAAGAATTGTTATGGCTTTGGTGGCTCATTAAATTCTAGAGCTTCACCAAATGGATGTAAAAATCGCCCTTCTAAATGGTGACATTAAAGATCAAGTTTATATGGACCAACAATAAGGTTGTTTGGCCACAAGAAAAGAAAAGTTGATGTGTAAGTTAAAGAAGTCAATATATAGATTGAAACAAGCTTCCTGACAATGGTATCTTAAGTTTAATGGTACTATCAAGTCATATGGTTTTGTAGAAAACATTATTGTTCAATGTATCTACATAAAGGTTAGTGGGAGCTAGTTCATCATGTTGACAACATCTACTTGCTGCGAATTGTGCTGGTTTGTTACATGATGTAAAGATGCATCTCTCTAGTATTTTGGAATGAAAGATAGAGGTGAGGCATCCTATGTGATTGGGATAGAAATATTCCATGATAGTTCACAAGGATTGTTAGGATTTTCTCAGAAGAGCTTCATTGACAAAAGTGTTAGAGAGATTCAGAATGGAAAAATATTCTGCGAGAATAGTTTCAAGAATTACTTGGAACGAAAGGCTATGTGAACTATTCCCTATGCGTTAGTGGTTGGGAGTACATGTATGTTCAAACTTGTACTCGACCAAATATAAGTATTATTACATGAGTGTTTGGTCGATATCAAAGTAATCCCGAAAGGAATCACTTGAAAGCTGCAATAAAAGTTCTTAGGTACTGACAAGGCACCTAGGGTTATGTGGACTTAAGGAAATCCACGTTTAGTTACTTGTTCCTGTTAGCCGGAGGAACAATATTATGGAAGAGTGGAAAGCAGTACGTTATCGCTTCTTCCACCATGAAGTCTGAATTTGTAGCATGCTTTGAGGCTACAGTTCATGAATTGTTGTTGCGAAACTTTATCTTGGGGTTTAGAATTGTCGACGGCATAGCTAAGCCGCTGAGAATTTTCTGTGATAATTTCGCAACAGTCTTCTTCTTAAAGAATGACAAATACTCGAAAGGTGCTAACCTTATGGATTTGAAAATATTTGTCTGTGAAGAAGAATTGCAGAAACATACAGTGTCTATTGAGCATATTGGTATTGATCTGATAATAACGGATCCGTTAACTAAAGGATTATAGCCCAAAACTTTATTTGGCCATGTTGAACGGATGGGCATTATAGACAAAATCCTTGTTAGCATTATTGTTTGTTATGTATATACATACATGAAAGAATACTTGCTCGGATTGTGATGACACTGGTGAATTCAGTTAAGGTTATGTTTGTGTTTCTACTTATCACTTGTCATCCACAATATGGTGTATACATGAATTGCTTGTGTGATGATGAATTGTGTCTTTGGAAGACAATTAAAGTTGAGGATTATAGTTTTTCCCTCAATTATAGTTATTCTCCATAAGCCCATTATGAGTTGGGATAATTATGTGATACATGGAAGGGATCGAGTCGTTATTAGACTTGTGACCGCCATGATCCGATTAACTCAGTTCAATCAAAGGAAGGATATGACTTGTGAATTTCAATATAAAGCGCGCACTTAAGGTATATTGAATCTTCAAGTCATTATATGGGCCAAGTGGGAGATTGTTGGATTAATTTTAATTTAATTAGTTTGGCCCATATAATTTTGGGCTTTCCTTGTTATTAAGGGATTTTAATTGATGGAACTTAAAATCCTAGTTAGACAAGGCCTTAAAGAGGTCCATAAGGATTTAAGATCCTATTAGGGTTAGGACCTAAAGGGTTTATTATATAAAGGGATGAACCCTCTCCTTTCTCTTCATAACAAAAGAAAATACTTAACGGCTAGGGTTTTCTCATCCATCAGAGAAGTCATAAGAGTTGAAGGTAGAAAGGGGAAAATCATCTTGTTCAAGATTTTCTGCACAAAGCTATGGACAAGAGGTAAGTTCTAACTTTCTTGTTTATAATTGTACGTGGTTGATTTATTCGGGATAAAAGATCCAATCATTAAAGCTATGTTCATATTTTCATGAAGGTTTAATTAGAAAATATGCTAACACTCCATTGCCATCTTCAAGTCCATGATAAGCTCTTGGCGCATCAGGATAGGATTTATTATTATAACATTTATGTGAAAGGAAAAGATAATTACAAAAAAGGGCTCAAGGGCAAGAACGGACTAGAACTAATCTAGGATCTTCTTAATAATTTGGCAAGTGAGAAAAGACAGAAAATGACCAAAAAAATTCAAATAGAGCCTCCTCATCGATTTCAAAAAGGGGCTTTTGGTGAATTCCCTAAGTCTTTATTTAGTATATTAGTATATATATATATATATATATATAACATTATAACATTTTTAGTAACTTTACTTGAAAAGGGAAAAGAAAAAGTGTAAAAGTAGAGAGAGTTACTTGAGGCTTTAGTAGAAGGGGAGAGGCACACCATATCCTTTTCACCATTGAATTGAAAGTCGAAACTCTAGATTCTAGGAAGGTATTATTTGAAAGAGCATCAAACTATCATACAACCCAAAGTGGAGAAAATCAGGTAGACAGATAAACTTTATTTATTTACTCCAAAAAAGAAAAAGAGAGAGAAAAAAAGGAAAATGGAAAGTGAAAGCTCAAACTTCTTTATACATAGAGAGAGAAAGTGTTTTTGTATTTAAGTGAGTGAGAGACAGAAACAGAAATTACAAAAAAAAAAAATAATAAAAAAGAAAATAATACAACAAACACTAAACATCAACAAAAGCTTTGTCCTAATCTTACAAACAAAAAAGGTATAAAGATACAGAGAGAGAATCAAAGTTGAGTTTCTTTTCTTTTCTTCTACTCAGACAAAAGTTAAGGTTGTTGTTGCAGAAGAAAAACAAAGGAAAAAGAAACCCTAACCCTAGAAATGTTTTTAGTTTTTTACTCTGCTTCTCTTTGATGGTGATACATTATATACAGTAGAGGCCAAAACTTTACTCTTCTTTTCTTTATTGTTCCCACTCTCTCTATCTATCTTTGAGTATTTACAAGTAAGCTTAAAGTTTCAGACTTTTTGTTGTACGCGAGAATCAAGCTCTATTCAACTCTCACATTTTGGTATTTCATCTTGTTGGATCCTTTAGTTAAGGAGAGAAGGAGAATAGGGTTGAAAAAGAGGGTTTTGAAGGTTTGTTTTGGTTTGTAAGAATTTGCGTTTTGTTAATTTGGCCAGAAGATACTCATTTGGAGCTTTGATGGTTTCAAACTAGTTTTTAAAGGAGATTTTTGAAGGTTAATTAATGTAATTGCAGAAGGTAATTGATCAAGGACATGCATTTCTTGGGTATTCTGTTTATTGTTTATAGGAACTGTTGAATTTTGCTGGTGTGGTGAAGTTTTGGAAGGAGGTTTTCTGGGTTTGTTACTGTGGAAAAGTTAATTTCTTGGTGTAACATCTGATTTTTGCACTGGAGCGACTAGGAGTACCCGGGACTATGTCTTCCTTAAGTAGGGAGCTGGTGTTCTTAATTTTACAGTTTCTAGATGAGGAAAAGTTCAAGGAAACTGTTCATAAGTAAGTTTATTTACCTCATTTTCTGGTAATGGTTCAAATTAAAGTTCTTTTTGGCTGCTGAGTGATATTAGAAGGATGATTACACAAGTCTTAAAGCCTATGGCTGAAAGAGGGATAACTTTTCTTCATTTTATTCTATATTATCTAATAAGACCTGGTAGCTAATGCTTTTTGGGTTGCACAAATGATGAACAATTTTGAACATGCTTGTAAGCATTTTAGAGATGTGCTTGATTAGCACATTCCAAGGCTAAAATTGGATCAGTTTTACCTCAAGAAAGCAACAAAATAACCTTTCAATGCTTTTGAATATCACATTGGTACAGTTTCTGCATTTTTATTGTTTCTTAGCCACTTAGTTAGGCCTAGGGTAGTTGACTGAATACATTTCCCTGCCTTGGCATGTGTCTGATACAGCTTTCTAGCGCCTGATTTTGTATGCGAATCTCTTATGGCTTGCTCAAATTTTAGGTTAGAGCAAGAGTCTGGTTTTTTCTTCAATATGAAACATTTTGAGGATCAAGTTCAGGCTGGTGAATGGGATGAACTTGAGCGTTACCTATGTGGGTTCACTAAGGTTGAGGATAACCGGTACTCGATGAAGATTTTCTTTGAAATTAGGAAGCAAAAGTATTTGGAAGCTCTTGACAGGTGAGTTCTTAACATACTGCTGTTTGTCTCTTGCTAATAATGATTGTCTAGGATTTGTGAACTATGTGCTTCTTGATATAGTTGAACTTAAATACTCTGTGAATGATGTCAGGTAGCACTTATAGAGTAATCGAAGTTGCTTTTATAAAGTTGATAAGTTAAAAAGATGTTTCACTTTGAGGCAGAATTGGCTTTTATTATATGATTTCATGCTATGTTTCTTTCTTAAATTTGAAATATGCATTTGTGCATTTTCTTATTGCTCTGTTATCTTCTACCAGGCAGGATCGAGCAAAGGCTGTTGAAATTCTTGTCAAGGATCTGAAGGTTTTTTCTTCCTTCAATGAAGAGCTTTTCAAAGAGATTACCCAGTTGCTAACTCTTGATAACTTTAGGTGTCTACTCTTGCTTTCCTTCTGTTCTTTATCGCAACTACATGATTGATAGGCGCTAATTTTACTTTTTTCTTTCTTTTATCAGGCAAAATGAGCAGCTTTCTAAATATGGAGACACAAAATCTGCTCGAAATATCATGCTTGTAGAACTTAAGAAGCTCATTGAAGCAAATCCTTTATTTCGCGATAAGCTTACATTCCCACCGTTCAAAAGTTCACGGCTAAGGACCTTAATAAACCAGAGGTTATTCATATTTATTTATTTTTATTAGTTCACTAGTTCTTAGTCAGTATTCTTTGGTTGATTCATTTCTTCTTTTGTACTAAGTGAAAACAAAGTCTCAGTTTGTCAGTGTTGTTCTGCTAATAGCTGTACTTATGCAAGTTGAATACAAAGACAATTGATCCAATCGAGTTTAGATTGGTGTAGCTGAATATAATTGATAATTCAATTCCTTAATTACATTTAACACTTCTCTACTTAGTCATATCTCTGTTCAATTTTCAGTCTAAATTGGCAGCATCAGCTTTGCAAGAATCCCCGTCCAAACCCTGACATTAAAACTCTCTTTACGGATCATTCTTGTTCTCCCACAACTAATGGTGCTCGCCCTCCTCCTCCTAATCCTACTAACAATCCCCTTGTTGGACCAATTCCCAAGGCTGGGGCATTCCCACCTATTGGTGCACATGGTGTAAGTACTTTGCATTAATGCATCTACTAAATTCTGAATTTAATATTCTCAAATAATTCTTGGATGTTTCTCATGTGCAGCCATTTCAGCCTGTTGTTTCCCCATCTTCTGGTGCCATTGCGGGTTGGATGTCAAGTGGCAATCCTTCTTTACCTCATGCAGCAGCTGTGGCAGCTGCTCCCCCTGGTCTTGTCCAGCCTTCTAGTGCAGGTACGCACAATGTCATTGGTTGTTAGTGTCTCTGTATGCATAACATATTATTTAATTTGCTTAACTTTATTTAACTTTCCCTGATTGGTCGGTCAGCTGCATTCCTGAAGCATCCAAGGACTCCGTCAGGTATGCCAGGGATGGATTACCAGTCGGCTGATTCAGAGCATTTAATGAAGCGTATTCGTACTGGCCAATCTGATGAGGTGTAATTTTGGATCTTGGTGGCTCTTCATAATTTATCGGTTTTCTGTTTCCTCATGAAATATAATATGTTACCTTGTGGTTTCTGCAGGTATCCTTTTCTGGTATAGCACATGCACCCAATGTCTACTCACAAGATGACCTACCAAAAACTGTTCTACGGGCCCTCAATCAAGGAACTAATGTCATGAGCATGGACTTTCATCCTCAACAACAAACTATTCTCCTAGGTTGATAGGCTATAAATATTGTAGGAAATGTTTTTTTCACACATTTACTGCTTGTTATTAGAGTTTCTCACCTTTTGTTTTTAGTTGGCACGAATGTTGGTGACATCAGCCTTTGGGAAGTAGGATCTCGGGAAAGGCTGGTTCATAAACCTTTCAAGGTTTGGGATATCTCATCTGCTTCTATGCCATTGCAGGTACTTAAAAATTTCTTGTAGTTATTACCAATTCTTCTTTCTGTTTGGCCCTTACTAATTTTTCCCTTTTTTCCTTTTGGCAATTTGGTAATATTTTGTTGTCCCTTGTTATCATGTAAACCATTGGTACTATGGGCTTGGAAAAATTTAGAATAAACATCCTCCTTGTGCAGCCATACTCCATCCAAACACAAAAATCTCTTTGGCTGAGTACTAATATTTCTTTCTTTATTCTACTACCAGACAGCATTATTGAATGATGCAGTGATATCAGTAAATCGATGTGTTTGGGCGCCTGATGGACTTATGCTTGGTATGCATGTCTATATTTGCTTAATCTTAGTACAGTTTGATATCCTTGTCTTCCTCCTCCTTAAAGTTGCATTTTATACTTTTTTTTTGGTGAATAGTTGCATTTTATACTTGAAATTAATCTTTTTTCCCCTTTCTGTAGGTGTTGCATTTTCAAAGCACATAGTCCAGATATACCACTACAGTCCAAATGGAGAAGTTAGACAGCATTTGGAGGCAAGCATAACATAGCATATCAAATATCTCTTGAAATCATGCTGCGAAGGTCATTATTAACCTGCTATGTTTTGTAGATTGATGCCCATGTTGGAGGTGTTAATGACATAGCGTTTGCTCATCCCAACAAGCAATTGTGTATTGTTACATGTGGCGATGATAAGACAATTAAGGTATCGAACTCTCGGCTCGTATAGTTTTTGTGAATTAAAGACAAGTTGTTTCCGTATTAAAGTTTAATGTTTGGCAGGTATGGGACACAGTAGCTGGGCGTAGGCATTATACCTTTGAAGGCCATGAAGCCCCTGTATATTCTGTTTGCCCTCATTATAAAGAAAATATTCAGGTAAAACTCATTTACTAATTCTTTGTTGTCTTTGTACTCTGTGTTTTGCTTCTAGGTGTTTGTTAATAACTGGGGTACAGAATATTTTGCTTTTCCTTTTGAAAACTTTCATTTCTATTCTCATATTATTTGTAAAAATCTGTCTGTCTGAACAGTTTATATTTTCCACCGCCATTGACGGGAAGATTAAAGCTTGGTTATATGATTGTTTGGGATCTAGAGTGGACTATGATGCTCCTGGACTTTGGTGCACCACTATGGCGTACAGTGCTGATGGAACCAGGTGATAACATTAATTGTTGGAGAGACATCAATTTGATTTAATTGTTTTGGAAGTTTTAATATTTTTCCATCTCATAAATTTAACATAATTATGCATTGAGATGCATGAAAACTCTTTTTAATTAGAAGCAGCTTATTTTTTCACGGTGATCTCACCCTGAAAATAGTCTACTTAAAGGGCTATCTATTTGGTTTTGTTTCAAGGTTAATTTTGATGGTATTTAGGTGCTAACATGGTAAATACATATTTACAAGAATTTTGTATAGTTGTATGTAAACAAAAACTTGGATTTATTTTTGCAGGCTCTTTTCCTGTGGAACAAGTAAAGATGGTGAATCCCATTTAGTTGAGTGGAATGAGAGTGAAGGAGCTATCAAGAGAACGTATTCTGGGTTTAGGAAGCGCTCTCTAGGTGTTGTCCAGTTTGACACAACAAGGAACAGGTTCCTAGCAGCTGGGGATGAATTCCAGATTAAGTTCTGGGACATGGATAATACTCTCATGTTAACAGCTGTCGATGCAGATGGGGGTTTGCCTGTTAGTATTGCTTAATGTTCTTTTTATTGGTACTTAAGTTGCAGATTTTGCAATTATCCATTTTAATCCCTTTACAGGCTAGTCCCAGACTAAGATTCAACAAGGAAGGATCATTGTTGGCAGTTACAACTAGTGATAATGGTATCAAAATTTTGGGCAACAGTGATGGTTCACGCTTGATAAGGATGTTGGAAAGCAGGGCTATTGATAAAAGTCGAGGCCCTTCTGAACCTGTCAATTCTAAGGTAGTTTTGTGCTTTGATTTTAATTATGCCCTAGGCTTGGTATTGGCTTATCTAAATGATGTCATTTAAGTTCATACCCTTGTGAACTGCATGCCCTGTTTGCCTGGTAGTTAACTTGCTAGGAGACATTGCTCTAGAACAATAGAAAAGAAAAATAAGAGGGGGATGACCATGTTTAAAGCCATTATTGATATTTATTTCTTAACTGTTTATTTTGTGCTCTTGGTGAATCTGTTGGTTTCTTATTGATCCATCTGTATAGAAAATGTTCGGGTTCCATTATCCTTTGTGGTCTGAGTTTTGGCTAGTTGTGATCCATGCTTATCTCTTTTCTCCTATGATGACCTTAAAACTAAAATTGCATTAACATGCGTGATATTGTCAATTCTTTATTATCCGCACTTTATGCATTATATAATGTTACTGCTGTACTATAGTGCATAATGAGTAACATTATCTTTGTTAAACCTATAAAAGTTCATGGAGTATCGCAAATTTTACTCATAGCTCCTCTTATTACAACTTCAAGGAACCATTTCGTAATTGTTCAGATACAAATGGCTATGCATTTCTCTGTAATTTTGCAGAAATGTTCAATGTCAGATAAGACAGTTTTTTGTGGATGGTTTATTCTTTTACCATCATGTATGGGTGTTCTGGTTATCAGTATCATGTATTTTCTTTCTGTCGCTAATGTTATTCCTTTTCTCATTTCGTCTGGACACTCTTTTCTGCAGCCATTGATTGTTAATGCTCTAGGTCCTGTGGGGAATGCTGCCATTGCTCCAGCCCTTGAACGCCCAGACAGAGTCCCCCCTGCGGTATCTATAGGCAGTCTTGTAAGCTAAGCTCCTTTAGCATGTTATTTTTGGTGCTTGAGGGACTCCCAATCTCATATTGGATGTCCATTGCAGGGAACCATGGACAGTAGCAGGCTTGTTGATGTTAAACCACGGATTTCAGAAGAGACAGACAAGATTAAGGGCTGGAGAATTCCTGACATTATAGATCCATCTCATCTGAAAGCCCTGCGATTACCTGATGCCATAACATCAGGGAAGGTATGTAATTAAGCAATTTAATAGTTGCCTGGTTTCAGCACATCACAGCTTTGGAAAGAGATGTACTTTTAGTGATTTAATTTCAAATTTATGTGCATGATTTCATTTTGATAAATTATGGACTGCCAAAATACAATTTCACACTATGGTTGTACCACCATATACAGCTGAAACGGAGCATCACCACTCTCTTCACATGTTCTCCAACTTTAATATCACTTAAAATTCAATCAGTAATTGATTGATAAAAGTTAAAAAAAAAAGTAATAAAAAGGTTATCATGGTAAAAGGGTGAGGAGGGTTTTGGGATCCAAAAACTTACGCTGCAGTGGTGCCATTGTAATTTAATGAGTTCACTGAATAGTTTTTCTGTCTCACTAAGGTGACTGGGAGGGGTTTTGTTTGTGCTCTCTGTAAACCCGTCTTGATATTGCAAAACCCAGCCAATTTTTTCTGCTTGCTTGATAGAGAACTTTTACCCCGTGATGCATGCAAGGGATTAGATTTTTTATTCAATTATTAATTAGGGGAACATGTATAGATCTTTGCTGTAGTTGAAGCTGTAACAGAGATATTATGAGCAAATTTGTTAAGCATAAGAATTTATATCATTTTTGGAACTTCAGATGAAACTTAAGGAATCACGTGGATTGTACTTTGCAGGGTAAAAAAAAAAAAAACTATTTTCCTCTTGTAGATATCAAATTCTAATCTTAAATGTTTTACTGGTTTGCTGTTTTAGCCTGTTGTTAGAGCTGTTTCATGCTTAAAAGGGTTTTAGGTAGGAGCTCTCTCTCGTGGGAGCACAAGTAATAGTGGAGATACACACCCTTGCTGATATTTAAAAGAAAATGTGTTAATCCTATATAGTAGGATAATGGTGGGTTGCCTTACCTATTCATTGCACTTTTACAAATCAAAGGCATGTATTGATTATAGATAAGATAATTGATGCACATATCATAGTATATTTGATGTAAATGCATTCTTTTTACTGTATTGTACTTGTTCAGTATTGTGGAATCAAGTCAAATTATTATGTAGCTAAATTAAGAATCATATATTGGTATCTTTGTGCACTATGCATCAGAGTTTTAAATATGCATAAATTTGATGTATGAATAGCCTATTGTTCTATACTTTTTGTTCAGTTTTTGGAATTTTGGTGGCCATAATTAAGAGCTAGCAATCTTTAACTGCAGGTTGTGAGGCTGCTGTATACTAATTCGGGTCTTGCTGTTTTGGCCCTTGCTTCTAATGCTGTTCACAAGCTTTGGAAATGGCAACGTAGTGAAAGGAATCCATCGGGCAAGGTTTGTCCTGTGCCTTGAAATGAGAATATGTATATCTTATTATATTTTCTAATGCTTCTTCATCTTTAATCCTTCAGGCTAGTGCATATGTTGCACCACAATTGTGGCAGCCACCTAGTGGCACTCACATGACAAATGATATAAGTGACACAAAACCTGCTGAAGAGTCTGCTGCCTGCATTGCATTATCTAAAAATGATTCGTATGTTATGTCTGCATCGGGAGGGAAGGTGTCTTTGTTCAACATGATGACATTCAAGGTCTACAATTGCAGTGTTCACTTTTTTGGGGAACTGTTACTTTTTTTTTTATTTCTATTTCTTATTTAAAGTAAAAAAAAAATAAATAAAAAAGGCTAATTGCTCAAATTGGTCCCTAACGTTTGCGCAAATGTTCAACTAAGGGCCTAACCTTCTAATTTGATTAATCAAGTCTCTAACGTTGCAAAATCGGCTCAAATAAGTCCCTAGAGTCAATTTAAGTCCCTAACGTTTTCGGGTTTATCAGCCTGTCAATTTGATACCTGGGACTGGTTTGAGCCCGATCTTGCAACGTAAGGGACGTAAATAACCAAATTGGAAGGTTAGGCCCTTATTTGAGCATTTTCACAAACGTTAGGGACCAATTTGAATAATTAGCCATATAAAAATAAAAAATGAAATAAAAATTGTGTTCATTGAACTTATCCCCATCACTGACATGGCTAAATTCTTTGCAGGTGATGACCACATTTATGTCGCCCCCTCCTGCTGCCACATTCTTGGCATTTCATCCCCAAGATAATAATATTATTGCTATTGGGATGGAAGATTCAACAATTCAAATTTATAATGTCAGAGTTGATGAGGTGAAGCCTTTTAACATTTAGCTTCAACTTTTAGCATTAGAAATTATTTGTTAATATATGTGTACCATTAGGACTAGTTTGTTGAAGTAGGATAATGTTAATTATCTCACATTTATTGAGCCAATTATTTTCTTAGAGTTTATTAGTATTACATTGAAAAAATATTTTATCATTTTATGGCTGCATGCTTTTGCTAACTCCGTCTAGCTTATCACCATTCAACATTGTTTAGAGTGTCCATAATTTGTATGCATCTTAATGACAGATTGCAAGTTGACTTGGAAGGCTAGAATAATTATGGCACATGTAACTCAATTCATGGCTTCCTGTTAACCTTCTTCATTCCCCTGCATTTGCAAATAACACTAGACAAAATGGACTTGAATCATGTGATCATTAAGCGGACAACAGAAAGTAATTGTAGTGTCCTTCTTTGGAATGAAAGGTGTAACTTATATTCCTTAATAAGCTAAAAAACTCATTCAAGCATTCACATCTTGTTAGTGCCAAAATTTGGCATGACATTTACAATTAGAAGAATACTTAAGCTTTTGTTCTTGGCAGGTCAAAACCAAACTCAAGGGCCACCAGAACCGGATAACAGGACTTGCCTTTTCCCAAACTTTAAATTCTCTGGTTTCTTCAGGGGCTGATGCACAGGTAAGTGATTGACTGATTAGATTGCAACTTTGTCGTGGATAGTGGTATTTTGTATGTTATCCTTGTATTGAATGTCCTTAAACTTTTTCACTACAAAACAATTATTATTACCATTATATTACTTATGTTTAAAGTACGGTATGATGGCAAAATGGCTTAATCATTCCATTGATAAGAATTTGGATTATTAAAAACTATATTGTATCGAAGTAGTCATTCCATTGATTAACATGCATTATGTTTTCCTACAGTTAGTTCTTACAAAATGGATTAATCACAGAACTTCTCTTTATTTTTCTGCACTTAGTTCTTACAAAATGGATTAATTACAGAACTTCCCTTCAATTATTATAATACTATAGGAATAAATTTTCAATCATAAAACCAACTTTGATAATCCTGCAGTAATTTGTGGAGTAAACTTGCTTGTTATAACCTGAGACAATAGTCCTGGGATCACAATAAATATTGATTGGCCTGAAATTTGAATTCATAAATGCATTAGGTTAGTAAAGCAAGGGGGTCATTATGGTATATGATGAATTGTAATAATAATAATAATAAAAAAATGGAATGGTTTAAACTTGATCCTTCAATATATGTCTGTAGAGGTTGATCCCTTTCTACACATTCATGCAAGAACATACTGATATGGCTCATGCTGTTGACCTTGGTACCTTTACTGAGGGTAAGCATACATAAATACACCATGAAATAGCACAAAAAGTGTATCTCAACAGTCTAATTAAGTATATTTTAAAGGCTTATCCCTGAGAAATTCTTGCATAATCCTTGAATTATCTTTTAAAAGGACAGAGTCCATGTAATTTAAGAGGTTGTCAATTTGACTTTGGAAAATGCTTGTTCTTGGATTTATTATCAAGCTCTGTGTTGGCCTTTATGTGTATAGGTATATCAGATTTGTTAAATATTCCATTTTGGATGAATATTAACATATCTTGAAAATTACATAAGCGGTTACTTGTTTCTATTTGAAAATATGATATTTTCCCTTTTCTGAAGCTTGCTTCTGATAAGCACAAATATAAGGTCTTTCATAAATAATTGGACTTGTTAAGATAAGTTAGACTAGGTCCAGGATCAATCAAGTCACAAGGCTGCTATGTATGGTTGGTCCCAAATCTTTTGATGTAAGACTAAATTATATCTTGTAAAATTCTTTTCCCTAAAAGTAGAGTACCTATTTTAATTGTGGGCTCTTTCTAAAATATGGAAATGTTGCTCTTTAGATACTAGGGCTCAAAATATGTCGCTTATCCCATTTCTCTCTCTTCTTTTTTTCTTTTCTTCTTTTCCCCATCTTTTTCTTCACATAATTTTTTTTCTGCTATGTATGGTTGGTCCCCTCTATTTTCAAACTCCCCTCCCCTCTCTTCTCCTTTCCAATTATATAAATTCAGCTTCTCTCCTCCATTTATTCATAAAGTTCTGGACCTTGCACTGTGTCACTTTTCTCTCCTCTGTTTAACACCTCCTTTTTCAATGTATCATAAAAAATGCTGGTTTTTAACCTTGTAACCACATCGGTAATGAGCGGCCAAGTTCAATGCTGTTTGATTTATATTTGGTACCATCGCTCAGGTTGTATGCTGATGAGTATCTGAACCACTGAATCTGAGTAAACAGGCTACCTTAGATTCTATTGATTGTCTGATGGTGTTCTTTATTTGGAAAGTGTTATCATAGTATCACCACATGAAATTTGAAAACCTAAACAATATAAATTCAGCCCATTCTTTCTGTTTTAGTAGGAGACCTGCATTTCAAACATAATATACATTGCTTTTTTTCATGTAGAGCATGGTTTGAAATGCAAGGCTTATTAACAAATGGCAGAACTATCAACTTTATAATATCCTGTATATATAAGTTAACCACACAATGTGTTCTTTATTTCACTTGCAGTTATGTGTTTGGAGTATCGATGGATGGGACAAAAAGAAATCGAGGTTCATACAGGCACCAGCTGGTCGTCAATCTCCACTAGCAGGAGAAACCAAAGTCCAGTTTCACAATGATCAAACTCATCTATTGGTTGTCCATGAAAGCCAAATAGCCATCTATGACAGCAAGCTTGAGTGTTTGCGCTCTGTAAGTTGTCTACCTTGAATAATTTTTGTTGCATTGAAGTATTTCATTATTTCTTTTCTTCTCTTTCTTATTTTGGGAACTCTTCTATGAGAGTATGACTAATCTGGGAATAAGGTAAGGCAAGCATTGTTATTACAATTATTGCAGTGTATCTGGCCTAAAATTCCCAACTTGATTTGTGCTCAAACAATATTGGGTAAGGTAATGTATGCCTAATATAGTCATGCTTGCTTCTTGAGAAGGCAGGTTGTATCATCCCTGTATGATTCCCTTCTGCGACAGACTATGGTCCATAAAGTGATCCTTATTACTTTGTAAACCATTGACTAGCACTTAGAAAGTAGATGGGGAAAAAGGGGTGATGAAAGAAAAAAAAGGCAATGTTACGTTTTGGGGTGAGCTATACAAGATCTCAGAGCAGTAGATCAGAAATTAACCAATCTGAGTTAAACTTTGCAAGAGCATTACCCGTTTCTCTCCTACACTTGGCTGACTGCATGAACCATTGCACTTTGGGAAATATCATTCCTGACATTATGGCTGATTCGTATTGCAAGTGGCTATTTGCTAGTAGCAACTTTCTAATTAAATAAGATCTTTGCAGAACCTTAAAAAGGCTTTGACTAAAACACGTGGTTGCTAGATTTGAGCATTGGATACACATGTCAAATTCTTATATTTGATTTTAGTTTCTTTTTCTTTTTTGTTGGATTGATTTGTATTTTTCAAACCATCTACTCTTGGAGTTGTTCCAATGTTATAATTTACAATCGTTTTTCCCAACCCTTGTTCTTGCAGTGGGCTCCAAAAGATTCACTCAGTGCTCCCATTTCAAGTGGAATATATTCCTGTGATGGCTCACTGATTTATGCTGGTTTTTGTGATGGGGCTGTCGGAGTTTTCGATTCAGATAACTTGAGGCTCAGATGTCGAATAGCAGCTTCTTCCTACATACCTTCTTTCTCTGTCAGGTGAGAGCACAACGCTTGATAATTCTATTCTAAGAAGTAAATCTGTTTAACGTTCAATGGTTGAACATGGTAGTAGAACATTAAATTTATTGACAAAAACTTTCTGCAACAGCAACAGTGCATTTGCTGTGGTAATAGCGGCTCATCCATCTGAGCCTAACCAGATTGCACTCGGCATGAGTGATGGAACAGTACATGTAGTGGAACCTTGTGATGTAGACTTGAAATGGGGCACAACACCCTCTCAGGATAATGGCTCTCTTCCTTCAAGTTCATCGAATCCTTCCTTAAGCGGTCAACAAACAGAGCTACCTTCTAGGTGATAGCCGATAGGTGTAGATAAAGTAGATGATGTTTACGACAAAAGTATAGCACACTTAAGGTTTATGAAATCTAGTTAATACTAGGAATTATCCTCTTGCTTATGTAATCAATATCAGTCACGCCATGTTATTTAATATTCATTGTAAATCTTTTGCTCACGTTGCCTGTTCGTTTCTGTTTTGCTTTCTTGCACCATTTTGTTTAGTATTGTGCACTTTGCCAGCAAGCAACAACCTTGCAAAAGAACTACTGCTATCCTTGCAATTACGCCTTCAAATTTGATATTTTGGGTGAGATTCGTTTTGTAAATGAAAAGGTGCATTTATTTCCTAAAGTTTATTAGTTTATTATAATTGGGTAAAAGGAGGAATCGGGATGCATGAAACTGACAAGGCTGTGGTTAAGATGAAGATTTCTGAGTACTAGGTTCGATCTTCTTATCATCCTCGTAAATCAAAAAATAAAGTTCAAAATGTCTAGTGAGATGTTTCGAGTTTGAATATTATGACGGGAGGGATGGGATTTTTTTTGTACTCCATCTCGGAGCCAAATGAATTCGACATGCTGGTAGTTTGTCACGAAACTCTAATTAATCTGAATTCGATATGCAGGCAGTTTATCACGGACCGAGTCTTTTCTCGCTTAAGGCTTATCCGTGTGACACTTGAATGGACTCTCCCGGTCAAGTCAGCCAATCCGATGTTCAATCTGAACAAGCAAACATTAAGCCACAATGTTAATAAGGGACAAGCAACATAGCACTGGAGCATAGCCGCGGCTAGCCCGGTGACCCCCTCGACTCGGAGAGGGAAAAATGTTTTATTATATTAATAATGAGTCTACAAAAGAGTCTTTGGACTTACCAACATATGGCCAAAGGGGGCAGCCCTAGGAGGTGAGTTGATACATACCTTAACCAGTGAGACAGCCCAACTATCTGCTGACTGCTCACCCCCTTCAATATAGCTAAACAAACTTTAGAGCTATAACACTAACAGCCATTCATGTGCTTGAAATGGGTACAAATATCCTAAAGCTAGTCAAGGTTGGCCCTCTACCCAAGTCATGGCCCTATACAAGGGTTGGCCATGACATCCCACTCACCCTGTCGACAACCTCGTCGACTTTGTTGCTAAGAACTCTTCAATCTTCTTCTGGAATGCTTGCAAGTCAAGGGCTTACTCCCAACTAACTTCCTCGGGTCCTAGTCCCACCCATTTTACAAGGTATTCAATTGTGGCTTTCTTACATACAATAGAAATTCTATCAGCTAAGATCTCTTCTACTTGACGTTGGGAAGGTGGCTTCATGCAAATTGCAGTTCTGGTTGCTTTGCTACGACTCGGGTCATTTGGATCTGTATGGAATGACTTCAAGTTGCAAACATGAAACACCGGGTGGACCTTCATCCATGAGGGTGGTTCATTTTTATAAGAAGTGTTCCCCACACGAGCAATGATCTTCACGGGTCCTTCATATTTGCGCACCAACTGTCGATCTCTCTTCCTCAATAATCGAAGTTGTTCAAGGACTAGTTTCACCAGTACAAGGTCCTAAACTTGGAATTGTTGTGGTCTCCGATCTTTGTCTGCCCATCTCTTCATTTGTTTGGAGGCTTTCTCTAAGTAAACCCAAGCAATCTCTGTGTTCTACTTCCACTCTTTGGCGAAGGTGAAAGCTCGTGGGCTCTTGGGTGTGTAGCACCTTGGGTTGTTGTCCTGTCACAATTTCAGAAGGGGACTTATTAGTAGATGAACTATTTTGAGAATTAAAGCACAATTGCGTCACGTCTAGCAAAGGTGGCCAGTTTCTCTGATTGGCATGTACAAAATGCCTCAAGTACTCCTCCAACAACCCATTGAACCGTTCGGTTTGGCCATCTGTTTGAGGGTGGTAACTTGTTCAGATGTTTATCTCAGACCCCAGGAGCTTGAAAAGTTCTCTCCAAAATTACCTCGTTAATCTTGGATCTCTATCACTGATGATGCTCTCGGGGACTCCCCAATACTTCATAACATGCTTGAAGATCAAATGGGCCATCTCTTCTGCAGAGCAATGTTTGTGAGCCGAGATGAAGGTGGCATATTTGGAGAAATGGTCCACTACAACCAAGATTGAACCCAAGTTACCCACTTTTGGGAGACTACAAATGTAATCGAGAGAAATACTCTCCCATGGTCTCGATGGAATGGGCAGGGGTTCAAGTAAACCTGCTTGCTTCCTTTTCTCCACCTTGTCCAATTGGCAGATGAGACAAGTCTTAGTGTAGTCCCTCACATCTTCACGCATGTGTGGCCAATAATACCCTTGTTGAAGCAACGCAAAAGTGCGCCTCCACCCTAGGTGACCCGCCCACGGGGTGTAATGACATTCCTACATCAATTTTTGCCGCAAGTCCCCAGATTTCAGGACATGCATTGGGGGCCCATTGTTAAAAGCAACCCATTCTCCATCCAAAAGAACTTTGATCTCCCTCCCTTGCTAGGTCCATCAAATTTGAGGCTTGGGGGTTTCTCTTCAACCCGTCTTCTATCAAGGCTTGAATATCTGATGTTGCCTTGCTGGCCGACATTGGCAATATCCTTCTTAAAGCCGCAAGCTCTGCTCTTCGGCTTAAAGCATCTGCTACTTGGTTAGCCTTCTCTACTTTGTGCTCAAAGGCAAAATCAAACTCAGCCAACATCTCTTGTCACCTTGCTTGCTTGGCCGTTAGTTTGGGTTGGATCAAGAAGTGACTGACAACTGTGTTGTCCGTTCTCACTACAAACTTTGAACCAAGCAAGTAATGTCTCCATACCCGCAAACAATGAACAATCGACAGTAGCTCTTTCTCCTGGCCCGTGTGCTTTCTTTTCGCTTCATTCAATTTTCGGCTCTCAAAGGCCACTGGATGACCTTCTTGAAGTAAGACTCCCCCAAATGCAAAATCAGAAGCATCTATTTCTACCTGAAAAGGCTTTTCAATATCGGGAAGAGCCAACACAAGGTCCGTCATCATCTTCTTCTTCAAGTTCTCAAAGGCCTCCTGACAGTCGGAGCTCCAATTCCATCCTAACCCTTCTTAAGCAACTATGTAAGCACTACTATCCTTTTAGAGTACCCCTCTTCAAATCGCCGATAGTAGTTGGCAAGCCCCAAGAAAGAACGCAAGTCACTGATATTCTTGGGAGTTGGACACTCCTTGATTGCCTTTATTTTCTTCATGTCCATCCTGAGGCGGCCTTGCTCAACTATATGGCCAAGAAAATTGATCCAGGTCTGGGCAAATGCACATTTCTCCTTTTTAACATAGAGTTGGTTAGCTCATAGTCGTTCAAACACCATTCTCAGATGCTCACGATGCTCCTCTAAGGTGGAAATGTACACCACAATATCATCCAAATAGATCACCACGAACTAGTCAAGGAAGTCGAGAAATACCTGGTTCATTAGAGTACAAAAGGTAGCAGGAGCATTAGTTAAACCAAAAGGCACAATAAGAAACTCAAATGCCCATACCGAGTAACACAAGTGGTCTTTGGTTCATCTCCCTAGGCAATTCTAACTTGATGATACCCTGATCTCAAATCGAACTTCGAGAAGTACTTAGCACGGCTCAACTGATCAAAGAGGTCGAAAATGAGAGGGATTGGATACTTGTTCCGCACCGTCACCTTGTTGAGTGCTCGATAACCCACACATAATCGTAAGGTCCCATCTTGTTTCTTCTCGAACAAAACTAGGGCTCCAAATGGCGCCTTAGATAGTCTACTGAACCCTGCTTGTAAAAGCTCATCTAATTGCTCCTCAATTCGGCTAATTTTGGAGGAGACATTCGGTAAGGGCCCTTTGCTGGTGGCTTTACTCCTAGGAGTAGTTCAATTTCATGATCTACTCCTCTTCATGGAGGCAACATCTTAGGCAGTTGCTCTGGCATCATGTCTTTATACTCTTTGAGCACTACTTCCACCCCACTAGGAACTGCCACAGATGAGCCATCTTCGTTGCACACCAGCATGACTATGTATGATGGTTCTCCCCGTTTTATCTCTTTCTTGAATTGTACTGCAGATATGCTCTTTTTCCCGATCCTTGGAAGGATGGTGGCTGGCACCACACACGAGCAATCACCCAAGAATAATAGGCAACTAGCAGACGGAACTGGAATGGCCTTCGCCACTGTCATGAAGTCCAAGCCTAAGATAACATCAAAATCATCCATTTGGGAAACCGTGAGGTCCACGCCTCCTTCCCAATGGCCTAATTTGGTCATCACCTGCTTAGCACTTTCATAAATGGTCGAGGCCGGCGAGTTTACCGCTTTCATTTGCTCACACTCGTTTTCGACCTTAAGACCACACCGCTTTGTTTCTTCTGGGGTGATAAAGGTGTCGGTGGCGCTCGTGTCTTCCATAGCTTTGGCCGCCTTCCCGTTTAACACCATGTCCACATACATGACTCCCCTATTTGGCTCTTTCTTCAACTGGTTCAATTGGGAATAAGGAATCGCAATGACCCAACTCTAGCTAATTCGCCCTCTGTTTCCTCTTCTACCTGATGAACATCCAGGATCTATTGCTTTGATGCTTGTAGGGCACTCATAACTCCCCTATGTGGGCACTCTTTAACTTTATGCGGTCCATTGCATAAGAAGCAAGTTCAATTTGGAATGTAGTGAAGTGAGGAATCGCAATGACCCAACTCTAGCTAATTCGCTCTCTGTTTCCTCTTCTACCTGATGAACATCCAAGATCTGTTGCTTTGATGCTTGTAGGGCACTCAAAACTCCCCTATGTGGGCACTCTTTAACTTTATGCGGTCTGTTGCATAAGAAGCAAGCCAACAATTGTTTTGCTTTAAAAGTGGAAGCACTCGACGTTGTTGGAGTCGAGTCTCCATTATTCTGCCGATTGTTCGCTCCCCCATTTGAGCTCTTGCCCATCTTTGCGGGTCTTCCCCCATTGAAAGAGCTATTTCCACCATTGCTTGTTGGTGGATTGTTACGCTTTGAAGAGCTCTCATTGTAGTCATTAAAGCGTTCGGCCGCCGCCATGGCCGTAGCGACGTCTTGTACTTTCTGTTTTATCAATTCCGTCCTGGCCCAAGGTTTGAGGCCCTCAAGGAAATAGAACATCTTGTCCTTCTCTGACATGTCCCTTATAACAAGCATCAACATGGAAAAGGTCCTCACATATTCCCACACCGACCCTGTTTGCTCAACTCATGAAGCTTCTTTCGGGCCATATATTTTACATTTTCGGGGTAGAATTGATTTTTGAGCTCCTGCTTGAGCTCACTCCATGTCTTAATAGAACACTCCCCTTCTGTGAATTTGGAATGCCACCACAACTTAGCATCACCGAAAAGATACATGGTCGCCAAGCTCACCTTATCCTCCTTTGACTCGATGTGCATGGCTCTGAAGTATTGTTCAATGTCGAACAAGAAGTTCTCCAACTCTATAGCATCTTTTGCCCCTTCATATCGTCGGGGTTCAGGTACCTTAGCTCTCTTTGGCTTCTCAATTACACCTGATCTCGTGTTGCCCACCGCTATCACCAATAGGCTCACTTTCTCTTTGAGCTCCCCGAGCTCGATTTTGAAGGCCTGCATGGCTTCCCTGGTCTTCTCTCCCAGGGTTTTCATTTGCTCGGACAACTCCCGCTGAGTTGTCTTGATGTCTCTACCCCGAGATGGGTTCACTATATGCCTCTCTACTTTTCTCTTTAGGGCGGCCATTGCAGCCTCAAGCTCATCGAGCCTTTGTGCATCAGTACACACATCAGCCTCGTTGCTATATTCGTTTAGCATCTTGTTGCATCTCGTGTGTCCACAACCTTGCTCTGAATACCAACTGTCACGAATCGAGTCTTTTCTCACTTAAGCCTCGTTCGTGTGGCACTTGAATGGGCTCTCCCGATCAAGTCAGCCAAACCGATGTTCAATTTGAACAAGCAAACATTACGTCACAATGTTAGTAAGGGACAAGCAACATAGCCCTCGGGGTATAGCCGCGACTAGCCCGGTGACCCCCTCGACTTGGAGAGGGAAAATGTTTTATTATATTAATAATGAGTTTACAAAAGGGTCTCGGGACTTACCAACCTAGGGCCAAAGGGAGCAGCCCTAAGAGGTCTGTTGATATATACCTTAACAAGTGAGACAGCTCAACTATCTGCCGACTGCTCACCCCTTCAATATAGCTAAACAAACTTTAGAGCTATGACACTAACAACCATTCATGTGCTTGAAAATGGGGACAAATATCCTAAAGCTAGTTAAGGTTGCCCTTACCCCAAGTCATGGCCCTATACAAGGGTTGGCCATGACACAGTTCCCTCTTCCCAATCCTTTGGGCATATTGGAAAAGATTACTTGTTATGAATTTGATGCAACACGCTCTCCCCCTATCACAACATATTTATGAGACAAATGAACTTCTACTATTTTTTTGACAACAAATGAACTTTTTTACTTAGTATTTTTGTTTTAAAGAAACTAGGTTTATAGCCCGTGCTTCACAGCGGGTATTTCATGGTCAACGAAGCGTCTGTAATCATTCTAATAGTAGCATCATGTTTAGTTAAAAAATTTTGTTGTGAGATTAATGTTATCAATTTTGACCTTCACTTCTCACCAAAAAAAAAATTTGAGCTTGACAAAATTTAGATTCTAAACCCAGGCTTTACTACGGGGCGTGAATGAGAATTTTCAAATGTAATTTAAAAGGCGTAGTTGAATTTCTAATCACATACAAACATTTGGTATTTTGAATCGACTTTCTTTACATGAAAATATAAAAAAGAAATGAAGGAATGCATCTTATTCTCCTCTTTTGGGGAATAAAAAAAAACCTTGAAATACGAATAAAGAGATGAATGTTAATAATTCTAGCCGACCATGCAAGAGTTAATCATCACTTATACAAAACAATAATGGCTTTTACTCCCAACAGAAAGGACTAAGGAGAATATTGAAGAATGAAGAATAAGTAATGGTTCATTAATTTTTTGCACATGTAACTATTGACATCCCATGGCAAGTATTTGCTAGTTCTCATATCTCATTCATCACAATACAAATTTATTCATGAATGACTATTTTCCCATTCATTCTAGGTATTTAACTACTTCCTTCCTTAAATGATTTGGGAGCTAAAGACAGACCCAATCCAGCAATGATTCCAAATCCTTTGCAAAGTAAAGCAGATTCCAATCCAAAAGCTTTGGAATTATTAACTTGTTTGTTCTTGAAATGCCAACAGCTGCCTTTAGGTAGTCTCTCTTAATTGTTTCCACCTCATCTTCAACATGAGTTGATGTGTAAACTCTCACCTTCATTAACAAAACTTAAGTTTCAGCACTTTAAAGAACATGAACAATAATCACTTAGATAAAAGTGATAACAAAGCAACTTACGACAAATGATGACCAACTTCCACATGCAAGAGCAAATGTAACTAAGGGTTCAAACCATTCCAAATGCGTACTTTCAACTCAATCATTTTCTGCTACTTTAGGATATGTCTACAATGGGGAAAGGTAAAAGGTAAATGCAGTTAGGAATGTTTTGCTCATATCATAAATTCATAATCCCTGGTGTATTTGCAAGAAAGATGAATTATTGTACGTACAAATTTCATATGGAATCAAAGAATTTTAGTCAAATTGTCCAACAGTTGATGTCAATAGTAGTTCAAACATAACAACTTTTGTCTAATCTAATAGCAGTTCAAACATTTCTAATTTCTACCTAAATTCAAGTTTCACTATATGAATGAAAATTGATCAAATATGATGATCAATCTTTGTAAAATTAACATAATTTGGTGGAGGTAAGAAATACATATTCTAAAAACAGAAGCAGAAGAGGGCATGGTGGGAGCTTTCGATTTGATGTTGTAGACTTTAAAGAGTATGATCATGATCAGAAATAATAATAGTCAATTACCTTGAGCTAAAGGTCATTCTGAACTACAACTTATAGCTGACAACCACACTTAGAAATTAGAATTTGAACCATAACAGCCTTGGCATCTTCTTTTGAGTATTATTCACCCCTAGAAAACATAGGCCAAATCCATGTTCATAGACAATCATGACACAGGTCAAACATTTTACATAAAGAGCAAAGTTAAGAGGAGAACATGTACCTTGAAAGTATTTTATCTAGCAGTTCACCGCCATTAAACTACCTGAAAACCATTAAAAATATTGAGAATAACCGCCATAAGTTTTAATTGCTAGATACAACTTCTAGTACTTTGAATTAAACTAACTCAAAACTTTAACTAACAACAACATTCTCCCACTACATATTTTTCCCTCTCAAGAACATCCTCTCACTATATAACATCTAACCCCCCTTAAGGCTTTTGTATAAGGCTGACCAGATTTGCAGTTTAGCCCAAATTTAGAAACAGTCTATAATAAAAGTTACAGTTAGTCTTATAATCATTATGTATGCTAAAAAATGAATCATGAGTTGAAATTTAGATATCATATGCTGCATTTTAGAGTAAAAGATAAAAAAAGAGCTCACCTATATTTAAAACTATCAACATGGAAGAGCTTGACACATTCCTACAGCGCTACAGAAACATAAACAAAAAAAAAGGAAAAGGAAAACATCAAGCACCCACTTAATGTAAACAACCAGGAACTTTGAAACAATCAAACAGGGGAACAACAGATAATTATCCATGTGAATTAAACATCATATTCTTGGCAGAATGAAGCTTCATGTGGGCTGAGTAATATACTACAAAAGAAAGGCAATAGTCAAACAAAAGGGTGTAAAGAGCAACAAAGACCAAATGCAAATTACGAAGTATAGGGTACAAAATGATGAACTCGAGCAAACACATAAACATGCATGCAATGGATGAGCAAAATATGAAGCAAAATCAAAGCAGATTAAACCACCACACTGATACAATCAAGCAAAACCAACACTGCAAGAAAAAATGAACATGCATACAGAAGCAAACTTTGAAATCTTGAAAGCATATTTATGTTAAAATTGACTTAATTCCTTGTAAACCTTGAAAATATTACATGTGTTTCTGAATTCAGCTTTACATGTTCCTTTGAATCTATTTTATCAAAAGTTCAAAACCCAAAAGAATAAGTAGTTTAGCTAACTCTGTAACAAAAAAATTGGAAAACCCAATAAACATGAAAGACACAAAAGGAAAGCCGAAACTCAATAGATCAAAACGAAAGTAAAGACTCCAAATCACCTGTGAGGCTGTAACCAAAGGAAAAGCTCGAAACCCTGCAGCAATCAAATACAAAATAAACAAACCATAGGCTAAATGAGACATTCAAATAAAAAAAATGAAAAGAAAAACAGACCTTTTTAGCCTGTTTTGGCCGAAACCACTTCCCATCTTCCATTCCCTCTGCAACCTGCACACACACACAAAAAGAAGAAGAAGAAGGAAGGAAATGAAACCGAGATCTTATGTCTTCTCTTGCTCTATCTTTTCTTGCCTGAAAATCAAATAAAGAAAAATGAAAAGAAAAAACTAAGGAAAAATAAGAATAGATAAAAGAGAGAAAGGAGTGTTAAAACCTGATTTAAGGTTAAATGGCCAGATTAGGCGAGACACTTGCTAGAACCGGATTCGGATGTCGCTTAGAGAGTAACAAAAAAAATTATATGGAGAAGAGAGATGAAGAGGAAGAGGAAATAGGGAAGGAGAAAAGGAGAAAAGGAGAAAAAAAAGAACCAAGGAGAGAAACGATGGAGATTAGAAAAATGAACGGAGAGAGAATAAATGGGGACTGATATTGAGATTTGAGAGAAGAATGATCTCTACAGAAAGAACCATCTAGATTATAGAGAGTAAAAAGAAAGGAGTCAACCTGTCTAGTAATGTGCAGTGATAGCCATCAAAGGCACAGCGGAGTGCGAAAATTTTCACCCAGTAAGAGCCCGTTTGCTTTGATGTAATTTAATCACTTTCTATAAAAAGTATAGGGTACAAAATAACTTTAACATGTTTGGTTATTTTTTTAGAGAAAGTTTAGGGTAAGAAAGTTTAACTGACCCAAATACTTTCTCTCCAAAGTGAGAAAGTGCTTTAACACTAGGGAGGTGTTAAAGCACTTTCTCACTTTCTCATGAAAGTGATTTTAAAACAAAATTACCTAAAAGGACCTTGTTTATACCTCGATTTACAATTGAGGGTAAATTGGTCTTATCATAATCATAATCAAGATGTGTGCATAGGATTTAATCAAAATTCCTAAAGAAACTAGGTTTCTGCACCACCCTAGTTCAAATTGAATTAGGAAAGTCTTGTAAGTTAATTGCAAGGGCTGAAATTAATTATTAATTGAATAATAATTATTGAATAATTATTAAAAATCCCATGAGTGCCGCCCCTACCTAGGTGAGTGGCAGAGAGAATCAAATCGGAAGCAGTTTCCTTTGATATTCCTGCCCGCTAGGGAGGCAAACAAGTAAAAAAGGAAAATTGCTTGTCATCTACCCATGAGATGAAAAATACCTCATGGACATACATAGCAAGGCCCAAGTCTTCTCCCATACAGAGGAGAGGCCGCCCTCTACCCTGCAGAGAGATATTTTTCTCTTCCTGTAGAAAGGAGGCAGAGAGCTAAAGTTTGTCAGCAAGAGAAACATCTGTGTACGTGAGAGAGGCATGAGATTTTCAACCTCACACCTCCTCCATATAGTCAACCAACCATAGTGGGAAAATCGTCTAGCCTACTTCCCTCCCCGGGAGGCGAAATTTCACCTTGTATTTTGTTCAATTAAGGACAAAATAGTGAAATTGACCAATTGAAGAGGCTAGAAGCTGCGATTTCTTCCAAGGAGTACACCATGATGACCCTTGAGCTATGTAGATCATCTTGGTAAAATTTCACCTCATTCTGACATCGGAGTAAAAACTTATGCCCGATTTTCAGTTAAGAACATTTTCAGGAGTGAAACCAAATTCACCATGATAGAGAGCTCGAATTAACTTAGGATTTTTTCCATGATCTTATGGAGATATTCTAAGCCTACTGGTGAAATTTTGGTTAAATCCGAGATCGTTTGCAACTTTTGCATTCTTTTCAATTAAGGACATATGGCTTTCTCACTCCGGTGTAAGCCATTTTCTTAATTAATTATTATTTTCATGATTTAAGGAGCTAAATATGGCCAAGTATGAGTAATTTCGTGTCTTTGATGATCAAAGTTCAATTCATGATGTCAATTGGCCACTACTTAGTCAAATTAGCTAAATTTAGCACAAAAGAAGCAACAAAAGCCTGTTGCACTGTGATAGGCAGAAGGAAGAATTGTCATCAACTACCCAGGAGGTAGATTTTCGTCTCCTATCCTAGCAAAGTGGTGCCCTTAGGCATATCTTGTCCTCTCCCCAGCAGTTGGATGCAATCAGAAGAAGAAGGAAGCTTCACTGCACTTTCCTGGAAGCTGTCATCTGCATAGGAGGAGGATTTTGCCTTTCTCAGCAAGGCAAGCCCATTGAATGCTCAAGCCCAAACCGTCCCCTATATAAAGGGAGGCCATTCTCAGGTTTCAGGCAGATTCCGCATCTCAGACATTTCTCCTGAGAAATAAAAAACCAGCTCCTGCAGCTACAAACTTGCTCCGCGCAAAAAACCAAGCTCCGTGCTTATTTTCTCTCTGGCTCTGCGCCATATTCACTCTTGTTTATCACGAGTTCTTCACTCGTTCATCAAATTTTCCTTGTTTAGATCTTGTCTCAGGACAAACAAACACTCTTTTAGTGTTTTTCTCTTGTTTCAATCTTGTCTCCGGACATACAAACACTGTACACGTGTTCTTCATTCAGAAATAACAGATCAGTTTGTTATTTTCCTTTCAATTTCAATTGCAATCAAAGCAGATCTCTCAGATCTGATCCAAAAGAGAAGAGGCCCAGTTATGAGAAGCAGTTCGTGTGGATCCAATGATTTAGATGCTCCGGTGTGACTTTGATCCAGTCCCCACAATCGTTCTGATCTTTTAATCTGCTGCTCCGCGCACCAGATCCAGCTTGTACAACCTCTTTGTCAATTTCAGCAAATTGACTGGCACGCCCTTACGCTGTCATAAAGAATTCTCCGCGAAAACTCTAGCAAGAGATTTTTGGCGCAACAGACCTTATTTTTAAATTTAAAATATTCATCAAATGGTATTTTAATAAATTTAACTTTACTTTCTTAGGAATTTAATTTAAACTTTAGAGGTTAAACAAACATGTTAAAAGTACTTTCTTAAGAAAAACTTTATAGTCCTAAACTTTCTATAGAAAAACTTTCTACCATTTTACTTTCTATAGAAACTTCCAAACGGGCTCTAAAAGTTTTGTCAGGATTGACTTGATAGGAAAACGGTAAAGTGAGGAATAGTAGTTAAGGACAAGGGAAGGTAAAAAGAAAATAAAAATTGGCCCAAGCCCAAAATAAATATTGTAAACATCACAATTAGATCCAAGGCTAAGCTAAAAAAAACCCCAACTAACTCATAAACTAAATCAAGCAAGATGTTTATGGTGAATTATTTTTGTATTAGAGTAATTTAGATTATACTCCATTAAGACCATAATAAATTCTAAATCAAATGGACTATAATTTAAATCAACAATAAGTAAACAATAAGTAAATCAAATGGACCATAAATTTTAATTTAAATCAAGTCCAGAGAATAATTTAACATCAAATGACATGATCACATTCTTAAATTTATAATAATATATTAGATATATTAGAGATGTGTCTTTCGATATCAATACATATTATCTCTCCAAACCCTAATGAAATTAAAAAAAAAAAATTGGCTAAGAGAGACAAAAGATGACATGACATGAAATCTAAACCCTAAGTGAGATGAAGTAATGCCCAAAAACTATATTAAACCCTAAGTGAAATAGTATAAATTTCAACACTCTACGTCATAAAAAGTTATGGAAGAGTCAAAATTTCAAAAGTTGTGATACGAAAGCCAAACCCTAAGGGCAAAAAATAAATGGAATGCCTAAATTATACTCAAAAGTTCTTTAATTAACAACAAAACCGATGCCGAAAAGACAAAAAAGGGCATGCAAATAGTACCCCAAATGAATGTGGTGAGAGAATAAGGTTGCCCTTGAGGTAATTGACACTTCATGGTTGATGAAGTGTTTGTGAGCTTTCTAAAAGTTGCATTATGTTTATTAGTTAGAAATTTTTGCTGTTAGATTAATTTTATCAATTTTGGGCTTCATAACTTAAATATTCAAGTAATGAATGTAATAAGGACCCTAGATTTCTATATAAATGGACCAAAGTTTTGGGGGGAAACTTAAGATGTAAATTGTCATCCATTGATCACTTAAGCAGTGGGATTGGGATATGTATTTCACATGAGCAAAAGGCATTTTGATGCGAAGACAATGATAAATGGGTAGATGGCTCAAACCTATATAACGATAATTATTTTTCACATTAAATCTCAAAAAGTGTTAGGAAGACAACCAAATCATGAGTTTAAGCAACAATAAATTTTCGCCACATGGCAAGTACAGTTCTACAGCACAACATAATAATAATCCCATAAAAGTCTCATCACTAAGCTTTTGTACAGACTATAATCAAGAAAATCACCAAAAGCAGTCCCCAACTTTTACCCCCACTGAAGTTGCTGCTTTGCAATTTCCTCATTGCAGAAACATTAATGGTCAGCTAAAGACTGATCACTCTACTTACATCATGGAGAACCATTTAGAGTGCCCGAACTTGGTCCCTTGAAGCAGTTCTTACCTACATCATCAGTCAAATAGGTGCATCAACAACAATCTCATGCTTGTGATGATGAAAATGGGACCTGTTATATATATATGAAAATGAGTGGCAACTACTTCCCTTGTTGCTAAGAGCCACGTTGTAACATCTTTCTGTCAGAATCCACAGGAGCTGAAATCGAATTATGAACAGAAAATTTAAATTATTCTCCAAACCAAAACACATGTAAAGAAAACAAAGTCATTCTAATACAAATGAACAAAGAGCAACCGAGAAAATGCAAAAGTTAGAAATCCTTATCAAAACAAAGGAAATGATGCCAAGTTCTATGTAAATTGCAGTAGCTAGAAGTGCATGTGTCAAGTGATGCCATATGCATAGTTTGAGACCATATTCATTGAAGTTTAGGAAAAATTGATTAAAAGAAAGGAAATGATGCCAAGTTCTATTTAAATGCTGCAGCTGAAAGTGCATGCCGAGGTCTCAAAGAAAAAAGGAAATAGGAGACTCATTTAAACAAAAACTAAAATCCTGTATATATATCAGAATTAGATCAAGGAAAAGATATACATATATAGCCATAATTGAAAGATAAGGCACTTTTTATTGTTAATTTTTTATAATTAAGACGTCTATGAGAAATTTTCTCATAACTTCACAAAATAAAATTGATATCAGTTGAGCCAATGCATCAAAAGTGAAAACCAAACCTTTTATTATAGGCATGAAACAAAAATAAGCTAAAAAAATGACAAAAGATATCTCTAGGTTTAAAAAAAAAAAGTGGCTAGATCACCGTATACTCATAATGAGATATTGACTTACCATAGCAACTTGCCAAAAGTGGAACTTTATCCTCGGCTAAGAATCTCAATGGTGTATTCATTGCCAAACAATTTTAAACACAAAACTATTAGAAAACACTTAGCACTTCTTGCATTAACCATTCCAATTACATACTATGACACATTAGCTAAACTCCTTTCCTAACTTAAGTTGCAAAATTAATTTCATATTACTTCAAAAAAGAAAAAACACATCTAAATATTCCAGATTAAAACAGAGAAGCTGGCAACTCAAAGCTACACCTGGCAAATTCCTCCTCAAATGTACATATATCTATTAATCTCTCATCTGAAAAATGCTTTTATAATTAATAATCCGAAGGTAGGAAAAAATATTGTAGACTCTACTTAAATTTTCAAAATTTTGCACCTGTGAAGCCAATATACGTTAAAACAGGAACCACCAATGAGGACAATCTGCTCGTTGGTGTATATAGGCATAATAAATGGCATGGATGGACCTCTAAAAAAAAGAAAAGAAAAGTGGGATTTCAAAGATTATTTATTCAGATGCTAAATGGAAGTAAGTTAAATTTCAAATATATATCCAGTACTTATGCACCAACCAACCTTGCTTTTGCTATTGCTAGCAGTCAAAACACACCTGATATGCACAAAAAAAAAAAAAAAGAAAAAACACACCTGATTTCTTCGGATGATATAAGCCTGAATTGATAACGACTGGCCTTGCTCTTTGGTATCTGCAAGACATAAAGAAATTACATTCAAAGAAAGCTATTGTTTACCAACAACATACATCTTTTGAAGATCACTAGGGATGACTCTAACCTTCACTAAAACTGGTCTCAAACCTGTCCTAGAACGACTGAAACTATTTGCCAGCAATTTACCTTCACTTGTAAAAAGATCTCTATTTAACCGAAAAACTATACTCTGCATTCAATCAGAATATATAGATAAACAAACTATAAAACATGCAACATTCCAAAATCCATTTCATGATTGAATATTGACTTGAAATGGCCTGATGTTAAGGGCTGTCATTGGATTCCAACATTTGGCATCATATTTGACATTAGGCACAACAGTTGGGAAAAAGATGGAAAAATATTGCAGTACCTCTGTTTTTCTGAACAATTCTCTTTATCAGCTAGACCAGCACAAAAGGGTTGCTGCGTTTTCATGTTGCAAAGGCTTCTCTGCATTCACATTTGAAATATCAGATAAAAATCAGGAAAGAAAACATGCTTTTAATCTAAATTGATAATAAAAAAACAATGAATTGATTTATATAAGAACTCTAGTAACCTAATTTGCCGGGTTGGAGATAGACTCGTTTACATTCTTGTTGTTCTCTGTCTTTGTTGCATCATCTGAGGCAACCACTGATTAATACATAGGACAATATATACATTGAATTCCAGAACTATTTAGGAATACACAAACCTTGCTTTGCTCGTCGCTGTTCGACGGAGCAAGATGCGTAGCATGTTTAACTATAATTTTCCTACCTCCAACAGAAGAACCATTCTTCAGCTCAATAGCTAAGTTGGCATCTTCGATGACAGCACTCTCAACATGACAAAAGTTATACCATAACAGCTGTCGAATCGTTCGGGTCAGGGGAACCCTACCGAAACGATGTTGGAAAAGGACTCGCCAATAATCCTTTTTAAGGTGTGATTAGTCACCTAAAGGCCACCTAAGCTAAGTAAAGTCCAAAGCTCGGCAATGGACCCACTAAACCTAAGGTCCGGTCTTGCAACCTAAATCTAGGTTCGGGAGTCGATTACGCTCAGGGAAGGATTAGCACCCCCGAGTCCATCAAGTGACGATACCTCTAGTCTAACTAGATCTACTGGGTCGAAAAAAAAAGTTGATTGCTTTTAATCCTAATCTTGATTATTATTAAAAGGGTTATGAAAGAAAATAAAAGCACTTTTTTAAAACGAATGTCAAGAATTCAAAGAATATGACCGAACACCGTCGATCAATTCTGTCTCGATTCTCTTTCACTGTTTGTTCTCTTGTTGAATCTTCCGCACCGGGAAGAAATTTTGAAAATGCTGTGACAAAATCTTTTTACCATTTTTTATTTTTCCAAAAAAACTTGACCAATTTTATTAATTTCCAAAATCTTCTTTTGGATTGCTTAATTAAAAACATTCTCTTTTTTGAAAAGGCTTACCTTGAAAACTTTTTAATTACCCAATTCTTAATTTTGAAAATCGAGTAAGAGAACATGATTTGAGAAAAACCTTTTTTTGAAAACACCTTTTATTGCCTCTTTTATTTTCTGATTTTTCACTTTTTTGATTTCGATCTTTTTCTATCTCTAGATTAATGCATGTATGCAAATGATGAATGCAAAGTCCAATTATTAAAGTTAACTCGCGTAACCCGGGTTTTTGAAAGCACTTCCCGGGATATATGCTCGGAGCCCCGACGCATCCCGAGAAGAGTCGTCTCTTCCTCGGAGACATTCAGTGGCCCCGAAAACTCGACCACACGCTGAATGCCCCTCTTCGGAAGGGTTACGGTCATTAACTGAATTAAAGTGGTATGATATGCAAACAGATATAATCAATGACAAGTAACTATGATATGCATGCAATTAGTTTCTACTTTACTAAATTATTACAAACCAAGGCCTAAACGGGCCAATTAATGAATTAACAATAACTAAAGAGAAATAAAAACTCATGGGCAGGACTGGGTGTACTGGGGACCTTTTCTGCACACTAAGAAAACCATTAGCGAAATTCAAGAGGCATACAGACTAAGAGAACCAAAACAAATCAAGATACAAATCCAAAATCAAGGAACAAAGCAAGAACAAATTGGACTTAAACAAATGAGATTATGGATCATGAGATATGCTTACACTACCATTGAATCTAGTTTAGGAAATCAAATATTTAAATTCAAAACCTTAATTCCCAAATCAAAAGTCATTTAAAGAGATTCACCAATTTCTTTCAAGTTATTTTCAAATTTGAAAAATTGGGTTTTTAACTCCAAGCTTTGTTTTTCCAAAGATTAAGAATGACCCAAAGTGTCTTAACATGTCATCCTTAAGTCATCTTTAATTTAAGGAAAAATCATAGCTTTAAGTCAAAACCTCAATTTTTCAAATCAAAATTAACTCAATTCGAAATTATGAAATCAATTTAAATTACTTCCAACTTGAACATCAAGATCTCAAAATCAATTTGCCATCAATAAACACAATTTTCACTAAAAAATTCAATCTTTGCCTAGATCCCAATTTCCATACTTAATTAGTATAATTCAAGAACCAAAAAGCACAAATTAAATACCAATAATGTAAATCAAGCACCCAATTGCAAAATTTTAGCATAATTTCTAAAATCAGGGATCAAATTGAATCAAGTAGTAACTAAAATCCTAAATCAGGGACTCAATCGCATCAAACAAAAGATAGCATCCTAAATCAGGGACTATGTTGAACACGGAAACAAATGTTAGTCTTTATGTGAATTAATTAGGAACCTATAGGATTTAATTGCATCAAATCAAGGGTTTAATTGAAGAAAATTAGAAAGCTTACCTGAATTGGGTCGACCCGCGGGTTGTTGGGATGGACCAAGACCAGGTCCACGGATACTATATATATCAATCTTTCTTCTTCCTCTTCCAAACCTTAGAAACCCTAGCACCTCCCCTACAAGACAGTGTTGTCGTCCCTCTTTCTCCTTCCTTCCACCTCGATCCCTCTCTCTTCAATTGCAGCGCCGCCCACTACCAGACCAACATCATTTTCCGTCGATTGAACCCTGTCAACACCTAAAGGAAACCCTCTTTTCTGAATCGTCTTCTTCAATTTCAAAGCTTTCTTTTTTCTTTTCTTTTTCAAATTTTCCTCCTCACTTAGACCCTAGCCGCCATTTTCTCCCTTCCAACCCTAGTTGCAGCGTCGGAATGCTCCTCCCTTCGCCGTCAATGGTTGGATCTGACCTCAAACATCCCCAAAGGTCTCGCCTTTCAACCCTAATTCCATGACCCAAGCCCGAAACACCCTTAATTGACACCTAAAGCTGTGCTAAAATGCAAAAAGAAAGCAGAGGCCAGACGGACTCCATCAACGCAACACAGAACAGGTAACCACCTCCTTCTAATTTGGTGCCCCCTCTTCCTATCTAATCCTTAATATTCTCTGCCAAAAAAAGCTGTGTGTGTTGAACTCAGGGTCTGTGTGTGTGTGTTTTTAGATGAAAGGGGAAGATGAGTGGTTTTTTTGTGTGTATGAGTCTAGAAAGGGTTCATTCTTTTCTGGTCAGTTTTTGAGTGGGAGAGAGAGCTTGATGATTTTTTTTCTTTTTTGAGAGCAAGAGTTCTGTATATTCCATCGAGAGGATTTTTTCCCTTTTTTTTTTATGTGTCTATCTAGTGAGAGTCCGGAGAGTCCCCCGAGAGAAGATGAGATCTTTCTTTTTTATCCGAGGGAATCCAGCGAATTTTTTTTCTTACCTGTATTTTCCCCTTTTCTCGTTAACTGACTCCCTTAACAATTTTTGTTTCTTTGTGAGCAGGTGAAGATTGTTGTGCACGTGTGTAGTGAGCTTAGAATTACCACAAGGATTCTGTAATTCAAGTATATCTCCCATCCCACTATCATTTCCCTGCTATTAACATGCCCCATGCGTATCCTTTGCTAGCTTGTGATTTGATGACTTTTGTTGATTTTGAACTATCATATGCATACTGGTCTTTGCGTTTACCCGGCTGAGTCAATCGGTTGGTTGCGGTTTTAGGGCTGAATTTTGTATAGCTTTGCTATTGTGTTACTGCCTTTTAATTGCCTCTGATTGCTTGATAAATGAAACGGTTCCATGCTTTGTTGATTGTGAAAGGCCCTGTTTGTTGCTGCAAATATCGGTTCAATCTCTTATGCCTTGTTGCCCTTTTGTTGCCATCTAAAGAATATTGAAAGCTCATCCCTTGACTTTGCTCTGTTTTGATGCGAATCCTGTGAGCTTGAGCTTGCTGTTGATAAGTGCCTTGACTATTGTGACGTTGCTTTGTTGTCTTGATTTGCTGTCTATTGCTTTCGCTTCTTGCTGAAATGGAATGATGAATGACCTTGCTTGCAAACTTGAATGTTTCAAAACCTTGCTGCCTTGTTAAATTCATGCTCTTATCTGCTTGTCATGCTTGTGGCATCACATTGCTGCAATTGAACCTGTTCATGTATGTTAACTGAATTGGCCATCCACTTGCACTTGTTCTGTTATATCTCACTGTTTTGGGATGCTTTGAATCATGAAAGCAATGGCACTGCTTTTGTTTTTATGTGACGCTGAATGTACACCTAAGCTTTGTAACTCTACTTCTAGATTCCCGAGACTGCTTGCTGCTTCTGCATTATGATCTTCTTTGTTTTCCTTGCTTTCGCTATCACCCTAACTTAGTAACTTATAGTCTGGTTTCCCGCATGCATTCATCTCCTCATGGCTTTGATGGGATGATGAGGCCTTGAATTCAATCTTGGCCCACTCAATCCCTAAAGCCTACAAACAATCTTTCCCCAGGCTTATTTCAATCTATCCTTGCATGTTTGATGTAATTCACTGTTTTGTGCTTTCCATTCTTTGCTACCACTTTTGTT
The DNA here is from genome assembly GCA_001974825.2 of Corchorus olitorius. Taxonomy (NCBI): domain Eukaryota; kingdom Viridiplantae; phylum Streptophyta; class Magnoliopsida; order Malvales; family Malvaceae; genus Corchorus; species Corchorus olitorius. The sequence continues at coordinate 37,126 of AWUE01012671.1, forward strand.
GTTTTGTGTGATGACACATGTTGGTTTCTGTCCTTATGCTTTTCTGCCATATGCCTGCTGACTTCTTGTTGCTTACTTTTGTCTCATGACACATTCACCAATCAATGGTGTCTGTGTATAAAGCCTAGGGAAACATTTCTGCATGTTGCACTGCCTTTTCCTATCATTTTGCAGGGTTAAGACTCATTGAAAGCACTGCAATGTTGCCATGACTTATGAGATGAGTGGTTCAAGGAAGGAATGCTTGCTGTTTCAAGACATTCATCAACTAATGTGGATGATATAGCCTATCATATGCTAAATGGAGAGAGAAAACATGGAAATGAGAGGGATAGGAAAAGGGGTCTATCAAGACCCACCTCTTGACTTTGTAAAAAAGAAAAGAGCCTCTGTATTGTGAGCAAACAGTGTGTTGATTTGTTGTTTTTGGACTAAAACTACAAATCCAAAAAACTAATACCTTTTTTGTAATTTTTCAATTTTCCAAATTTTTTTTTGTTTTTTGTGATTATGCAAGGGTATCTAGATAATCTAATATTACTTAGTACATTAAGTATTCAAATATGCCAAGTAAAATAAAATTCTTTTCTTTTAAACTAAATCTAAGTGTAAATCCAACTAAAAATTGCTAATGCAAAATTATGACCAAGGGTCAAAATAAGAAAGAATGAAAGTAGATGTAAATATGATTAATGCAAATGACATGTGAAATAAATTAATCTAAATATCTCAAATATATTGACCTAGGAAGAATCGAAATGCAACAATACTAAATGGAGTTTAAACTCTAAAATATGCATAGCTATCAATAGATGCACAATTTGATTCCTTTTCAAATGCAATCTAGATGATCAAAAATGGATTATGAATCTAAACTGAAAGATGGAATTAAAAGGATTAAAGAAAAACCCCGAGTATGCAAAATGACCAAAATGCCCCTGGATGTGCAAGTGACCAAAATGCCCCTTAATGTGCAAATGACCAAAATGCCCCCTGAGTGTGCAAATGACCAAAATACCCCTAGGTGACCCTAATGCCAATTAAAGAATAAATTGATTTAAATTGAAAGGATATGGACAAAAATGGGTGTCTACAACAGCCTATCTCCAAAAGAAAATAAAGACAATCCAAGTCCAACTATTCAAATTAATAAAGCTTGTCAACTGTAAATATAACAAAAAACAAAGATTAAAATGAGCTTCAATTCACTTACAATTGACAAAACAATGAACTCGAGCAAACATATAAACATGCATGCAATGGCTGAGCAAAATCAAAACAGATTAACATGCATGCAAAAGCAAACCTTGAAATCCTGAAAGAAAATTTAATCAAAGTCGATTAAATCTTGAAACCAACATTTGAAGATAACAACAAAATTAATTAATTTCCAACATAAATATAATGGTAAAAAACAACAAAAGCTTCACCAAATTAAGAATAGATCAATGGAACAGATAAAGAAATCACAAACCCAACATGTTGAAAAATATAGGACAACACAACAAATGAAGAAGGCCTGAACAAATGCGCTCAATCGGACAATATTTCCCATCACCAATTATGAAATAACAAAGAAAATAGAATGAAAGAGAGCAATAAATTAGACTCAGAAGTAAAATAAAGACCCAATTATATTAGAAGTGTTTTTCTAACACTCACCTTTATGGCTTTTTGAATCCGCTCAAAGTAATTGCAACCTGGCGGGATGGACTCTTTAATTCAAAGATAACAAAACAAAGACTAAATTCAAAGATAAAAAACCTCTTTTCTCTTCACCGTGAAAGTCTAAACAGATTTGGGGGAAAAAAGAAGAAAATGAGTTTCTAGACTAAATAAAGCAAATCCATAAAACTTACAGTTCTCTGTTTCCACTTGATCGGAAAAAGCAGCCCAATCCACCTACATGAATCCTGATCAAAGGAAACCTAAAATCATATTAGCATTGAATCGGCTAGAACACCAAAATCAGTGAAGAAAATTTCAAACTCTAAACATTTAGAATGTAATAAAATCACCTTCAAGGAAAGGTCTAAGGTTGCTCTATGCTAATCCTTCAACTTCCTGATGATGATAAATTCCAGGACCCCAATGATCAGATCTCCACCATATAGCCATCGATCCTTGGTTTGATAGTTCATAAAGAGAAAAAAATTGAAGTGAAAATGGAAACTAAATCGATAGAAGATGATCAATCGATGGAGGAAGAAAACCGAAGAAGAAGAAGCACGAGAGAGAGGAAGGAAAAAAAAGAATTGGAAATGGAGAACATAAAGAACATAAGAGAGAGAAAAGAAAGGAACAACGGTAGATGGAGATAAGAGGAAATAGGAAATAATAAAGAGAGAAAAGGAGAAAAAAAAAGAAACGGGAAAGAAAATACTATGTGGAAAAATTGATAAAAGATGAGAAAAGAATTAAATCTGAAAAGTAAAACTAAACCTGCAAAAAGCAAATTGCAAGTTTCAAGGGATGAAATTAATAAGCTCCAACTGACAGAAAAGAAAAACATTTGGGCGGCAATCACTCAGTAAATGTCTCCCCCTTTGACTGACTGAATAAAAAAAAAGTGAGATTTAGCTCAGTCCAAGCCCTCAAGGGTAAAAAACCCAATACAAAATCAGCCCAAAAAAAAATTAACCCTTAAATAACAATGCCCTAACCCGTATATATCCAAAATTAAATCCAACCGACTAGCAAAATTAACCACTCTAATAACAAATCAAAAGCATCAATATATAATCTAATCTAACATGGTAAAATAATTTAATCAATTTAATTTAAGCAAGATGCTACCCTAGTTATCCAATAACCTACATATATAATCTAATGCAAAGATCAAATTGCTTAATCAAATATGTAATATGGCTAGATTAAGCGATATAATTCAACTAAACAATAATTTAATTAGTGCATCCTAAACCGAACTCAACCATTATTAAATCAATAAGAAAATTAAGTCTATTTAAACACCAAGTAATAAGATAAAATAATGGCTCAAGAAGACAAAAAAAATATAACTTTAATGGTAGATTAAGTGATATAATTAAACCGATAAGAAAAATAAGTCCTAAGGCCATAATTCCTAAATCAAATGAACTATAATTTAAATCAACAATAACTAAAGGCTAAGTAAGATAAAATCATAGGTAGAGGAGACAAAAAATGATATGGAATGGAATCTAAACCGTAACCAATAAAGTCTAAACCAAGACTACAAATTCTAAATCAAATGGACTATTATTTAAATCAACAATATCAGCAATAAGTAATAGAATTATATATATATAGCATGGCTATTCAACTAAGATCAATTCTAATAATAAACTGTTTATTCAAAGCATGACCACTAAATCCAACTAAAAGTAAGTATGATCAAATCAATTACTCTACAATCATATGTATAGACAAAAAAAACATAATAATCAATATTTTATAATAATTAAATATGTAGTTTGTCTAAATTGACTTCTAAATCAAACAAAAATTAAGCATGTTCATGACAATTCTACACTAATCCAACAAAATTAAGCACTAATTAAGTATGCAAAAAACTAAACCAACCTTTATAAATACTAAGGGAGACAAAAAAAAATGACATGACATGAAATCTAAACTCTAACCATGACATAGGGAGACAAAAAAAAATAACATGACATGATATCTAAACCCTAACCATGACATGACAAACCTTAAGTGAGATGAAGCCAAACCCTAACAAACAATATAAACCCTAAGTGAGATAGAAGAAACCCTCAAATAATACATTAAAACCCTAGGTGAGATAAAAAGAAAAAACATGAACAACCATATTCACCTTTGCCAACTACATCAAATTACATGAAAACCAATGGTGGAGGGTAAAAAAGAATTAAAATGTCCAAATCATCCTCAAGTCTTATATTGGATGCCCAAATTGCCCTCAAGAGTTCAACGAAATAACAAAAAAACTGATGACAAAAAGACCAAAAAACCATACAAATAGTACCCCAATTGAATGTGGTGAGAGTCCTTATTGGTTTTTTGGTAATCCACACTTCAACTATTATTGTTCGTTATATATATTTAGTTGGTATCTATCTATTTATATCTATACCTTACTGTTAAAGTTATCCCCAAACTGTTGTATGCTCAGTATTTGGCTTTTCTCGTGCTGACATTTGTCCAAAGTTGATTGGGTGAGAGAAAACAAATATATAATATTATATATTTGAAATTCCAAATAATATTTATGAATAATATATTTAGAACATTGAATTATAATCAAAGTAAAATTCCATTTACTCTTTCCAATAGATAGTTATTTAAGTAGATATTAGAATTCTAGCAGTATTTCCTTCCATTTAACTTAATTACTACTCCATTACATAAAATAAAAATTTTACTTAGGATTGAAATTACTCCGTTCCAATCATAAACTGAAAAATCCAACGCGAATGCGCGGGGATAATAATAGTATTATTTATAGTACTCAATAATGTGTGAATCTGAGTTTGTCTCACGAGTTGAATAGGAGAAAACTTAGTTTTTAAAAGATTAAAAACTACACATTGAAAAAAAACCACCAACCAAGCGTATAATGTGTGTGTATATATATATATATAGGCTAAATGCTCAATTTGGTACCAAACCTTTGGACAGATGCTCAATTTGGTGCCAAACCTTTAAACCTATTCAATTCAATGCAAAACCTTCCCAAATCGGCTCAATTTGGTAACATTTCTCAAGTCCCTCAGTATGACAAAGTCACGCGCCGTTAAAGCCTGACACCGTCATCCTACGTGGCATTTTTTATTTATAAATATTTTTTATTCTTTTTATATTTATTTTTAATATTTATTTAATTTTTTTGGCCAAAAAATATTTTTTGAAATTCATCTTTTTATATTTATTTTTTAATACATTTTTCATTTTTTTGGCAAAAAATATTTTTTGAAATTCACGTTTATATTTTTCTCTTCTTTCTCCTGTAGCTCAGGACTTTTCTTCCAACCCTTTTTTTCAATTACTTCTTCCGAATATTTTCTCTCTACTTTTCAAAAAAGGGAAATGACATTGATTAAAATAATTGTTTCCAACATCATTACATGAACAAGCTCCCAAAACCGTGTTAAAGTCTAAACTGTGCAGAATAATTAATATTAAATAATGTCAACTACCAAATCTTCAAAAAAGGGAGCCATAATAACCCTAAACCATCTAATATTCCAAAATAAACATCCATCATTCAACCACCTATAAGGCTATAACAATTACATTTTCAAAATAACAATTTCTGCTTTCCTTTAAAAGTTTCAGTTGTTGTTCCACTTGCCGTTCCACTATGCTGACTTCCACGTAGAGAGAGACCAGGCACATGTTCAGTTGTCATGGCACCCTTGGAGAAAAAAATACATATTTGTTAGGAAAATTCTAAGTTTTTTTGTACCACAAAAATTAAACAAGATATTGAAAACAAATTACCTCGTTAATCTTCAAGGCAACTTGTCTCTTTCTAAACTTGTTTTCTGCAGCACGCCTGAGATTACTAGCAGTCAGTGGTCTCCCGAATATTTTCTCTCTACTTTTCAAAAAAGGGAAATGACATTGATTAAAATAATTGTTTCCAACATCATCACATGAACAGGCTCCCAAAACCCTGCTAAAGTCTAAACTATGCAGAATAATTAATATTAAATAATGTCAACTACCAATCTTCAAAAAAGGGAGCCATAATAACCCTAAACCATCTAATATTCCAAAATAAACATCCATTATTCAACCACCTATAAGGCTATAACAATTACATTTTCAAAATAACAATTTCTGCTTTCCTTTAAAAGTTTCAGTTGTTGTTCCACTTGCCGTTCCACTATGCTGACTTCCACGTAGAGAAAGACCAGGCACATGTTAAGTTGTCATGGCACCCTTGGAGAAAAAATACATATTTGTTAGGAAAATTCTAAGTTTTTTTGTACCACAAAAATTAAACAAGATATTGAAAACAAATTACCTCGTTAATCTTCAAGGCAACTTGTCTCTTTCTAAACTTGTTTTCTGCAGCACGCCTGAGATTACTAGCAGTCAGTGGTCTTTGGTTAGAATATTTCTGCTGTGATAGAGGGCTGGATCTTTCCCTAGAGACATTGTGCATCTTGTTGTTGCCATCTACATAGCTGAATCTAGTCTTCTTCTTTCCAGCATCAGTTTTAGTTTTAGTCCTCTTAGAGCTTACCCCTGATGTAGAAGATGAATTTACAGTTGCTGGAACAGCTGCAACAGACTGATGAGTAGGTATAACAGCAGATGCAGAGGCCCCTGCATCGCTAGAAACAGCTGTTGTTGCTTGACTGTTTGCATCTGCAGAAACCTGTGCTAGGTTGGCAGCTATGTTAATTCTAACAGACATAGATGCCGAGGAAGATGCAATTGTTGTCTTCTTCTTCCTGGTTTAGGTGCAGATCTGCCTTGAACTTCTTCATTAACTGGGGTGAGTGTTGTTGTAGAGTGCTCTGCAGATCTGCTTTGGTTCATTTCAGAAACAGTTGACTGGGTTGTTGGCTTTGGAACTTGGGTTTCAACTGTGGATTGAACTTTGGGGCTTTGGTTTTTGGCAGAAACAGTTTGCTGAAAAAAAAACAGTAAATGAAGCAGAGTAATTAACAATAGGATCTTCATAAATAAATAAGAAGTTTTGAGTTACTCATAAAAGACAAAAATTCTGAAATTTACCTTTATGCCCTTAGCCTTACAGCCTCTTATGTTGTGTCCCTTTTGTCTACAACTGCCACAAGTCATAGTCATGCCCCTTCTTCAGATGTTGTAGGAATCTTTTGGGGCTGTCTTCTTGGGCTCATTGGGGGCCTTCCTTCTTTCAGTTACGGGCTTACCAGGCCCTTTCTTTTCATAATGAGGAGGCTGGATTGGTTCTTGTGATGAAGCAGGCCAATCCTTCATCCCTACCATAGGCTGAATTGGTTTGGCATATGCTTGCATATAGACATTCTTGGCATACCAACTAGAGACATAATCTTCCACATTATGTCTTCTATCTCTTATAGCACATATTGCATGTGCACATGGAATGCCACTAAGTGTGTACCTTCTGCAGCTACAGGTTTTATGCTCAAGCCTCACAACAAATGTGTAATCCCCATGATCAACTTCATATCCACCTTGACCATTATGAATCACTCTGTAATGTTGAGCAATTTTTGAGTTCTTCTCAATAACTTGCCAAACTCTTGGTCCAAGCCCATTTCTCCACTTGGTACATTCTAGATTCTTCTCACTATTCTCTTCATCATTTCCTTTCGAATATGCTCAAAGAGTGAGATGATGGGAAGCCTCCTTGTCGTGAGCAGGGTGTTGTTGAATGCCTCAGAGAGGTTGTTGTCAACCAAATCAACCATTGAATCAGTTCTCTGGAAAGCTCTAACCCATTTCCCAGGTGGAGCATAGCTTTCAATATCTATTGCAGCTTGTTCCTTTATTGCTCTTAGCTTAGCCAAATTTTCTTCATACTCTGTCATTGTGCTACTCTTTGCAATTTTCCAAAACCAGTCTTTCATCTCGTTTCCTCTGTGTCCTCGACCATGCCAGTTTACATGGACATGTCGAGCACAATATCTGTGCTCAACATCTGGGGTGAGGTCCACTATAGCTCGTTCTAAAGCCTACATAATTAAGACAATGTCAAAAAAATTTGCAGCTATTCAAAGACCCATTATGCAAATACAAAACAGAAAATTTAGGGAACTTACTTTATGCTGGTCAATCATGATTGTCCAGCCAAACCCATCTCCTATGTGTAGATCTTGTTGCAGCCTTTCAACGAACCATTTCCATGTAATTACATTTTCACCCTCAACCAATGCCCAGGCAAGTGGAAACATTTGATTGTTTCCATCTAAACGAACAGCACAAAGAAGTTGTCCTCCTGTTTATGTCTTTAGCCAACATCCATCTAGGCCTAGATATTTCCTACACCCATAAATGAAGCCATATTTGAGAGCACCCAGGCAAATATACATCCTCTCAAACACTAGTGCAGACTCTGGAGATGGCCTCACTGCGTCCAATTTCACTGTGGTTCCTGGGTTTGTCTCCATTAAAACTTTGGAGTAACTCCACAACTTGGCAAATTGTTCCTCATAATTGTCAACAACTGAGTCCACAATCATTTTCTTGGCTCTCCTCACCATACTCATGTAAACTTCAACCCCATAATCTGCCTTCACCAAAAGTCTAATTTCATCATTCTTCATGAAAGGATTTGTCTTTATCCTCTCCATTAACAGCTCAGACAATATTTTTGTTGACAACCTCGGATTTTCATAAATATCAGTGCACTTATGGGTATCCACAAACTTCCCAACTTCAAATGTATCCAATGTATTATTTATTGCCCCATAAATATATCAAGGGCAATTTTCAGCTGCACATATCCCTCTGACCCACTTCTTACAATTTTTAATCCATCTTATATTCTTCTTTTCCCTTATAGCCAATAAAGAAACAACATGTTTGAACTGTTCAGAGTTCTGGAAAAGCATGCCTTTTTCAATATAAGGATGAACTGAACTTGGATCATAAAGAGGACTCCTTCCTCTTCTCCTGGTAGCATCATGTACCATCTCCTCCTTATCACTCTCAAGCTCCCAAGGGTCATCAGTATTATAATATTCAGTAGGAATTGCTTCAGCTTCAACTTCAGGCTCACCAGGACCAAAATTAAAGAAGAAGTCATTCTCAGGTTGGCCTTCACCTGCATCTCCTTCCTTTTGAACCCCAACCTCACTATCATCACTATCTTCAGCATCTCTTTCCTCTGCATCACTAACATCACCTTCTATACCATCATCATCTAACCAGACATTACTTACATCTATGTTTATTTCTCGGACATCAATTGGTTCATTTACCAATCCATCTAAACCACCCACAACATCATCAATGTTGACATCATGCAGATTGTCAACACCATCCCCAACTTCATTATCACCAAGTCCATTATGCAAATCAGTCCCATTTTGCTCCTCATTTTGCTCTCCACCATCCCCATTCTCAATTAAACCTACTATCTAACCTAGGGTCTTCTTAGTAATTTGGCAAGTGAGAAAAGACAGAAAAGGACAAAAAATGTTCAAATGGAGCCTCCTCATCGATCCTCAAAATGGGCCTTTGGTAAATTTCATGGGTCTTTCAAATACTATTTAGTATATATATATGAAATCTCATATAGATTATATTATATTTTATCCTAAATGTAGCCCACGAAAGCTTTTTTATAGCAACCTGCATTATCTTAAGACCAAACTATTTAAATTAATAAAATTAGTACTAAAAGAGAATTAGCATTCTGTTCGTATATATTTTAAGAAGAATAAATTATTAAAGCATAAAATAAGTAACTTCAAAATAAAAATTGCTCAAAATCCAGTAAATTATTTATCAATTAACACACTAAAATAGCAGCAAAACTACTAACCTCACTGCAAAACCCACTTCTTCTACTTCGATTGTCTTCGAAACTCAAAACCCACGACGCCACAAACCCATTCACCCCCAAATTCAAAACTCTTCAACAGAAACCGAAAAACCCTTATCTCGATCTCATTAGAACACTCGAATAGCTCTACATAAATGATCACAAACAGAAAAACTAACGAAATTTATCAATCTTTGAAATGGAATCAATCAAGAAGCGAGAGGGAGAGAGGGAAAAGTCGAGACGACATCGAGACCTAGCTTTTCTAATTAGGGATTTTGGTTTATGACGATTTTTGACTCATTTATTTTATTTTTAATTGTAAACGTTTTTTTTTTCCCAAACAAACGTAATTTTTTTACTCAATTAATTTTCTGTCTTTTTTTTTGCATAAATTTTTTTTTTCTGATTTTTTTATTTTTTATTATTAAATGTTAGCCACGTGGCTTTTTTTGGCCATCTGTCAATTTTTAAACTACCAAATTTGCTTATTCACGCTTCAAACGGCGCGTGTTTGCACCTCCCAACGGTAGAGTTGAAATATTACCAAATTGAGCCGATTTGGAAAGGTTTGGCACTGAATTGAGCAGATTTAAAGGTTTGGCACCAAATTGAGCATCTGGCCAAAGGTTTGGTACCAAATTGAGCATTTAGCCTATATATATATATAAGTAACTCTAGAATTTAATTCCCTTACCCTCATTACCCTCAAAAAGAATTTAATCCCCTTAAAGAAATTTAAAATATATATTTATCATTGCGCTAATTAAGCAATAAGCATATATGCAGGTCAGGGCCAGCCCGACTAGAGGTATTCATGGGTCGGGTCGGGCTTTTGCTTAATAATTGTACAATATATACTTGCCCAAGTCCGGTCCGGCCCGAAGAACGGGCCTCAATTTTTGCCCAAAGCCCGCTCATGTTTTTAAACATATGTCCAAGTCTCGCACAAGCTCGCCCATATTTATTTTTTAAAATAAAATAATAATTAATTTTTTTAATAAAAAAAATTTAAACATTAAAATTTATTTATAATCTAATAACAAATTAAATCAAAATAAATTGTGATAAAAAGATTAAATTTTAATAAAGTTTACAAGTTCTAATTAATGCATACATATAAATTATTCAATATTATTATGTATAAATATAATTATTTAATTATATTATATTATTTATATATAATATGAATTGGGTCGGACCCGGATCTAAAACACCAAATTCAAGGCTGGTCCATTTTTTAATCGGGTTCTATTCTTTATCCAATACCCGTTTTTCGGACCCAAAATTTTATCAAAACCCTCTCATTTTTCAGGCGGGCCTTCGGACTTTAGCAGGACTGCGAAGTGGGCTGTGAAAAGAAATACACTAGACAGTTTGGTTGGGGTTTGGTGTAGGAGAGAGACAGTGAAGAAGAGGAGGGAAGAAGATGAGTGAGAGTGAGACTCGGCCAGTTCCAAGGAGAGAGAGTCCATGGGGATTGCCTGAAGGAGACCATCGACAGCCCAAGGCTCATCGTTGCAACGATCGTGCTGAAGATGTTATCCAAGTATATATATATTTTCCTCTCCTTCTGCTGTTTCTTCCAACTCTTACCTTCAATTTTATACCTTTCACATCTCACCTCTCTCGAGGAACTGGGAAATTTCTATTATTTTATGATCTTTTATATATTTTGGGTGATTAAAAATGTTTATATATGTTGGGTAACTATTAAGTTTTGGCTTCTGAAACTAAAGCCTGATCTGATTGAGGGGGAAAATCTGGACATTAGTTACCTACTTATTTGACTGAAATTGGGGGAAAGTTTTTCCTATTATCATCATTTTTGAAGATAAAGATAAGAGAACTGTGATGACTTTTTTTTTTTTATAGTGCAGAGTTTTGAAGATAATGCCATCAATTATGATTTAGTCTTATGGGAATTAAGAGTATTATTACCTTTTCTGAAGTCCTGCAAAATCATGGAACATTCCATGATGGGAACATTATATTGTTATGGAATTGAGACACTCTTTCAAAGTTGGGGGTGTCGACCTCCTTTGCAGTAAACCTTTGGCATTGGATATGGGGTGTTAGAAAGGATTTAAGAGCTTTTTTTTGGTCTTTGTGTAATTAATTTCTGCTGTGTATGCTGATGTTTTGAACTCTTAACTGGTTAGCTTGGTGAATCAACATCCCTGTTTCATTTTACTTTTGTTTGATGCAGGCTTGTTTCGAGGGAAATCCATTTAAGACGGTTCCAGGACCATTTAAGCTCTTTTGGAAATGCATGCGCTCTAAACCTGGGTAAGTTTGCTGGTGTGAATATAGCCTATCACAAAGGTTTCTGATTGTTGGATTCACTGTAGGTTTTTTTTTTTAATACAACTATACAAGTGATGAAATTGGCTAAATGAAAGATCTCTAAGTTCTTTTATTTGACAAAGTTTTCGGCTTTGAAACTGTTGAAGGGCCCATCTCAGTTAAACCATGCTATACCTCTGCAATTTGACCCTACATGACAATAATTCTGATTTATATATTACTGGTTCCGTTGTGAAATTTTGTTCATTTTGCAGCATCTGATCAATGCTTTTGTGCTGTGCAGGGAGGAACCTACAGAACCATACACTTACTTGCAGCTGGATCCACCAAAGAGAGAGGTGAAGCTTGAGTGAGGTACCCGGTATTGCATTTTCTCTCAGATTTGGATTGTTAGTGGTCGTTAGAGTTCACTTTTCTGCTTCACATCATCCATAAAGTAAAATGTACTGATTTCTTAATAGCACTGATGCAATGGATCTTTTGTGTTTAGCAATAAGAATGATCAAGAATTTTCAGAATATTATCGTCTAGACCATCCTTTCTCTTTTCAACATACCAATTTGGCGATTTCTATTATTGCATTGCACGCGTTCTTTATTCTTTATTGATTGTTTTCCATTTTACTACCACCTATCATGATTTATCGCGATAATATTATGGTAGTGAGAATCCAAGCCCCCAAACCAAGTTGCTTGTGCATTAGTATTCTTTGAATCAATCATCACAAGAGGCAGATGCTAGATGGTGCACCTTATTTGATTTTCTGAAATTACTAGGCAATATTATCAACATCTGCATTTTGACTATTCATACATTATATCTACTGCTAGACCATCCTCAAAATAGTGAAAAGATGGCCTTGATACTATGGTAATTGAAAAGGCTTCGGTATTTGTATAACTCGCTACTAATATGTTGTTCAATAACATTTTGGTGATCAATCATTCATGAAGCTCATATTTTTGGATTTAAATTTAGAGTAAATGTTCTATAAGGTCTGTCTATAAAACAATAGGTTTGCACCCTCCAATACTATTATGCCACATCAGATTTTTTAAGATTTTACAATACACCACATTGCATCTGATTATTTCAATAAAAACTCTTCCTATTTTCTCTGTAATCTCTCCCAAACTCAATTACTCCCTTCCTAATCCAGATTCCAAAAAAAAAAAAGGGACTTTTTTTTTTCAAAATGGGTTAAACCTGCTGCAACCCCAGGCTTCAACCGCTAGTAGCAATTTGACGCCAACATCACCCTTCAAACACCAGAAATTTGAAAATTGACAGAAAGACTTTCTAAGAATTGGAAACCAGAAGCAAGACATTGCTTTGGTCCCCTCCCCTCCATTTAAACTTTTGTTAAACACAAGTAACAAATGCATGATGGCTATATCTGAAAGTGGAACCAGAGATTTTTAGCCGAATGCCTAAACTCACTTGAACAATTACAAAGCCAAATGGCTTATTCAGGATTTCCAGCATCTTGAATGCTCAATCCTTAATTATGCTATTTGGATGCAGTTTTAATCTATTTGTCCAGTTTGACTTCAATCCTTAAATACGCTATTTGGATGCAGTTTTAATCTATTTGTCCAGTTTGACTTTAACAAAAACTTGCAGCGAGGGTACTGTAAATATAGCAAAATCTTTCATCAAAAAGCGCATATATATGGCAAGATTTATAGATAAATCCCATAAATTTGAACGATACAACGAAGATTAGCATGCTCCTCTGCAAGGATGACGCGCACAACTGAGAAAAAGAAAAGTTTTATGGACAGTGTTGATTGATTCATTCCACCTCTGTATAAATGCAAAGATCAGTTTTCTAACATTCTTCTTTAGCAAGCAATTTCCTGGTATATGATTGCAAAATGTATAGCAAACAGTAATATCTTCAACCTCCAAATTTTACAAAAGCATTGAAAAGAGCAAACCATTGCATAAACAGATGACTGAAATAATAACAAGATTTCAATTGATGACAATTGGAGTTCATAATCATCCCTGTCAATTTCGAAAACCAGTTTGCAGATGAATTTGATTAGCAGTAGCAGAAATCAAGTCAAGGTGAGTCTGACCAAAAGAAAGAAAAAGAAGCCTAGTCAAGCAACACAAGTCAGCTGCAGAATCAAAGCCAAGTAACAGAGTCGGCTGATCAAGAGGCTAATATTGGATCAAACCCTTCAAACCTCCTCTTTGCTTGCAGATCACTCCACTTTTCCAAAGATATAAGGAAGACTTTGATGAAAAACATAAAATCACCACCCAAAAAACGTAACATAATCTAAATTCCAAAGAGCAACTCTAAATTGGAATATTTACAGGACAAAAGAAACAGAGAAATAAGAAAGATATAACTTGAAATAATCTCAAATCACAGGCCATAATGTTGATGACGAAGTGCAACCAAAACAGGAAAAAGAAAATCATAATCAATATCCTAAGTCGACACATGACTATGAAAAATAGGCTAGGGTTAGGGTTAATCTATTAGCACCAAATTAATTTCATTCATACCAGTGGGCAGTGGAATAAGACTAATTCAATCAATACTCTTGAGATATTGACTACCCGGAAACAAAAAAGCAAGTGTTCTTTTATGCTCCATAGATTGCTTCTTGGACCTTCTCGCTCGCTTCCTACTCCTACGACCCAGCGACTCTGCAATTTTCCAAATATCTTCTTCAATCTCTTTTCTTCGCAATAATGTAATATAGGAACGTTTTCTCTTTTTCTTTGGCACTTCCTTTTTCTCAACGGCTGGAACAACGATGTTCATCTTCTTAGGTTTCGGCACATCAACAATATTGGAAGGTTGTTGGGGTTGATGAGTTTTGATGGGGCAGGGTGATTTGGTAATTGCAAATTCATCACTTCTTGAAGAAACATTGCACAGAATTTTGTCACCATACTTGATTTTCAACACAAGTATCTTGGGTTTTTGTTTTGATGATCTTGTCGACCTTTTCTTGACAAAAGGTTTACAATTCTGGTTGGGTGTGGTGGGAATGGCGGTGGAGTTGTTGGCCATGGCGGTAAGGATCGACCATGGTGGCAAACAGAAATTATGCAGAGGCCTAGAAACCATAACTTTTTTTTTTTTCTTTTCTTTTCTGTTCGATTTTCTCAGAAAATATTTTCTGCAAATGCAACGATGAAGAAGAAAACAAAGTTTTAAAGCAACAAGGATGAACACCCCTAATAAAACGCTAATTCCCTTATTTAAAATCAAGGTGGAGACTGTTTTATTTCACCCGAAAGTTGTACTCTTACTTGCGCTTCAATCTCCTATCTGGATTTGGGAAGATCATTAATGATAGAAAATTAAAAAAAAAAAGTCGGTTTATATTAATTGCACTTTAATTTAATAAATCAGCCCCAATTATTTGAGCTAAGCAAGTACTATGTTGTTCAATACTAACGTTTTGTTTTGGTGATAAATACCAAAAAAGAAAAAACTTTCGGTGATCATATTTTTTATTTGAATTTGATGCTCAATCCTTGATTATCCTATCCCAATCTGACTTAAGGAACTGTAAGTATAACAAATTTTTCATCAGAAAGCATATAAAATAGTAAGTTTCATGGATATATATGCCATAAAATTGGAAGAATATTAGTACAGAAAAATTAAAATTAGCTTGGCCTTTGCACAAATCAAGAAAATTTACAAAAAAAAAAGTTTAAGTAAAAAGTTTTATGGATAGTTTTAGAAACTATATTTTGGACTCTCTAAGCAATTAGGGATTAAAAGTTAAAGAAAGTGAGAATAAAAATGCAAAGGTCACCTTTTTTTTAACACTAATTAATCAAGCAATACCCCACAGAGTAGATTGCCATGTTTAGGCCAAAAACAAATTTCTTTCTACTACCTTTTACAAGGCATTTCATAAAAATGTATGAGCTGCAACATTATTAATTTATTAGTATTATGCAACAAAAGCAAACCATTTTGCATAAATTCCAAAGATAAAGAGGAAGCATTTGATGGAAGACATTGAATCACCAAAGGTGCCTGTTATTGTTACCTGGTAAGCAATTCCAATTATATTATCTCAATTCCAAAAAGGAACTCTAAATATGGAATATAATTACAAGGCATAAGAAACAAAGAAGTGAACATAACCAAAGAAGTTTACAACTTTAAGTAATCTCAAATCGCAAGCCATATATAGTTGACAAAAGAAATCAAAATCAAATACTAGTGGATGCAAACCTTATTCTTCCCTCTGTACACTCCCATGTTTAATAAAATAGTGCAGATTGTCCCCATCAAATTTACTATCAGCATACCATTGCATGAACCATGGATCTTAAAGCGTTTGAACTGGCCGCTCAGGTTCCTGGTTTCCGCTCCACCAATTCGTCCTTCCTCGAAGAAATCAACAGAATACATCTCGGTTGAATCGTCTGGTCCAAAAACCAAAAGTTTGCGTCGGGCGTTTGTTTGGATTGATCGAGCGAGATGGGCTTTGATGAAAGTAGCACCGTAGCAGAGACTTCACGGGGAGCCCTAGGATGTTGGGAGAGGAACTCCAGCCCTGTCTACTCCACCGAGCAGCCCATCACCGTCATGGTCTAATTTTTCTCTTCAGTCTAGGGTAGGTTAATTCATGAGTATAAGAGAAGATCTAATGTTAGTACTATAGGATTGAGTTATCTTCAGTTGTTCCATAGATTAGGGAGTCTATACGTCTAAAATCCCAAATTTCTCCAGCACTTGATTATTTTTATTTTGGATTATTTTGCCTTTCACCAACCAATTAAGGCTAAGGCTAGATTCTTCATAACACATAAGTCCAATATAATAATAATATAAGGATATATATTTGATGCATTGACAGTGCATCAATTCTATATATACGGTGGCATTGCCACCTCATTAATCAATAAATTTTTAAAATTGAAGACCCTTAAAACTTTAAAAGTAAATTAAAGTAAACAGACTTTAATTTGCTAATAGTTCAGGAGCTGCTAATCTAATAGAATAGAAGAGTTCCCGCCCTAATTAATTTACCTTGTCGTAAATCGTGATTGCTGCTCCTCAACATGTTCTATCTGCTTCTACTCGTCGTTTTAAAATGTACCATTGATTTTGATTTCTTCTCCAAGATCTATTTTTTTTTCTTCTCTCCCATTTTATGTTTTAACCCAACATTAGAACTGCTTTGCAATCGTCTCTTCAATCTATATATAGCCCCCCAATCAAATTTGACAAATTTGCAGAGGTTTGTAGCAGTGGGGTTGAAGCTTTCAAGTGTTTTTCAAGTCCTAAAGAAATTGGTCATGTGAAATAATTGGATTTGATTTCTGTATTTTTGTCGTTTACAAGAGATGAATATATATATATAGCTAGCCTTGATTAAGCCTAATTTATATACTCGGCTTACTTCCATCAATTAAAGCATTACATCAAAAGTTAAAGTTAGGTTTCATTTAAAAACGGACCATTCTAGCAAGTAGCAACATTACCTAATGTTCTTTTCATGCTTACCTAACTGATTATATTCTGTTTCTAAATACAAACCGAGAATAGTCAAACAAATTAAGAATAACTAACTGGCTGGAAAAGAAGAAGTAGTTGTAAGAACATCTAACCATGTTTTGAAGAAATGGATACATTCAGCATGGCATCATTATTGCTTGAAGTAATCAAGCTGAAAATACAGACATCTCCCACTTTCAAAGAGTTTTGTCTTGCAAATGTCACCCAGCCAGATGATAACACTCCCCTCCTATTATCTTTGTAGACTACCAACTTCACAGACCACAATTTATTTGCAACTTGAAGAACCACATTTTCTACGTCTGGCTTAAGATGTTCCTCAATAAATTTAAATGGTATCTCCTGCAAAAAGAGGAAAGAACAAGACAAAATTAATATTAGTATATTTTCAGGGGAAATATATATGAATTCAATTCATAGATGATGATCCTTACCATACGGCCATGATGCTCCACGAGAAAAGATGGCATGATAGTTTTTGTGAAGGATGGAATGTCTGAGGCAAAAGATGTGCTGGGTGCAGCTTCAGGAACTTGCAAAGACAAGTATGAATTTGTCATTGGACAATATTTTACGGATGAAGTAAAGGCAGGTGATTTCATTAGCTTCATATATGCAAACAAAATTAGGCTTCCTTACCCTGTGAATGTGATGACTAGTTTGAATGTGATTTCAGCAGATTCAATCAACTCAAACAAACAAATATCACCAACTAGCAAACAATTATCGAGAGCAAATTTCTTCCAACCAGTTGAAAAAACAACTTTTGGATTTGTATCATCGTAAGGGTTGCTGCGGCAGTAAGTGACAGACCAAGACTGCCCATTTGAAAGGCAAAGGGTTGCCTTACCATGCGTCTTTGTAAAGAATTTCTTATAAAAGTTGACGGGTATGGTCTGAATAAATTAAGAACAAAGAGATTAGAGTGTCATTGCATCACTTGAGAATCATTTATGATCAAGCCTAAAGGCATAAAGCAATAAGAAAGGAAAGGATTATTTTAGCAGCAGCTTACCATACGCGTACGCTTGCCATTAATGTAGGATGGTCGAATTACAGCCAAAAAGAAAGGATTTTGGGAGTTGAATGAATTAGCAATTTGCAGAGTTTTAGACTTCTCTTTAGGTGTCAATATTTGGAATGTTTTTGGGCATTCCAAGCCATCTCCCTTTCGGATTCCCCTTGTTTTTCTTGTACAAGGCAGCTTAAGTTCTAGTCGACCTTCAACTAAACCAAATAAAAATATGATCAATTTTGTGCTAATTACTATTTATACTGAATAAAAACAAACATCACTTTCACACAAAAAACCAAAGAAATCTAAGTAATTAATTAGTACTAAAAATCACAAGTTGAAATTGAAATAGAGATTGCATGCATGAACTTACTTTCGTCTGAAGTGCTTGTTTTCCCATGATCTGGAGGAGACTGATTCAATATCCCAATATTAAAGGAATTACTGTCTTTAGGTTCTTCTTTCACTTTCAATATCTCAGCTGAGACATTAATCTCTTCGGGTTTAGCAATAGCTTCTTCAGAATCACTAATATAAGGATACTCTGTCTCCGCCGCACGGCTCAGATCAAAAGGGAGTACTTGAAAGCTGCCATCCTCTTGATAATCAAAAACCAGAAAATACCCAGTCTTCAGATCGTAATGCTCACAAAATTGCTGCCACCCCTTTCCCAACCAAACTTCACCATTATCAGATTTTGCCACTTCAACACCCAAAGTGACGTCCCAATCTGGCACCGTCAGTTGAACTGCACCTGATAACTCCCTTCCATGTTTTCTCACAAACTTTCTTGGAATCCTCTGTGGAGAAAATAGAAATAATTAAGATGAAATTATTATTAACTAAACATCTCAACTGAGAAATCAGAAATATATATTTAGAGAATGAAGAATGATTAATTAATTACAAGCTTGTTGAGCTGAGTGGTATTCTCTAAAATGATCTTGAAAAAACGGGGTGTTTCCTCAGAATTCATCATCGTCGGGAGAACGTGTCTAGCACCGCTCACTGTCAAATGGTAGATAGGGTTGTTATCGTTTGGGATCAGGCTGTAAAAATAAAAATCTGTTTTTTCTTTTAAATCTTTTTAGAGTTTGGTCAGGTTTCAAACTCTATATACTTGCTAATGTAGGTATAGCTCTATATATCGTCTTATCTTGGATAAGAAGAAACCTTAATTAGTACTATATTATAATAATGAGTATTTGGAATTTCCTAATTACTTTAACCTCTTTATTATTAAATTATTACAAGTTAATCCAAATTAAAATTAGTCCTGGCCCGGCTCAATTAATGTTGTTACTAACCTTGATGTGATCTCTTCACATTAAGTTTTTTTTTTTTGCCACAAAAAAGATCTTTCATTTTATTATATCAAAGCATTACAAATTGTTCAATATATAGGAAATAAAACAGAGAAACAAACATAATAACCCCTAGATCTGTTTTAGAGGTAAAACTATAACAGCCCTCTAACAAGTTTAGATCAGAACTACAATCCTATAAGGGTGGCGCAGGTAAAGTCATCCCTACTCAATACATGAACAAAAGAGAATGGGGTACATTTACCCAATTTGAAATGCACATCCCCTTTTTTGACTGCTGAGAAAGCCAATCAGCTGCCTTATTGGCACTACGAGCAATCCATCGAAACCTGCAATCTTCAAAATCTTTCATCAACGCCCGAATATCATGAGCAATATTATCAATTTCCCAATGGGTGTCACCTGATCTTTCCACACTCTGGGCTAAAACTTGTGAATCTATCTCAACAACAATCTTATGAATCCTCATCTGTTTAGCTACTTTTAGTCCATTTCTAACAGCAATTCCTTCAGCAATAAGACTAGAACAAACTTTATATCTCTCAGCTAGACCCCCAACAACTTCAGCATCTGAATTTCTAATAACTACACCAATCCCAGCATATCCAGTCTCTTTGCAAAAAGCAGCATCACAGTTAGCCTTACACCAATTAACCTCAGGTTTTTCCCATTGTTGTAGCTCCTTCATATTGATAGCAGCAGCTTTTTGTATTGAAACTAAAATTCCCATACTCTCAACTGCACCACTCATTAAGTTGAAAAATAGTGCAAGAGTTCCATCAAGTCATGGATTCCAAAATAAGAACAACTTGAAAATACATTTACCATGCCTTGTAGATATGGATATGGCATCATTGTCTCAAGTAATTAATCAACTTGAAAACACAAACAAGAAAAGATGTTTGAGGCAAATGATCCGTTGTCAAAGAAATGTATGAATTTCTCTTGGGAAATCCTGGAGATTCCACCTTGTATAAATGGCAAATAACTAGCTTTAAATTTAATTAGCAAACATATTTTGGGGCCAAATATCCAAATTGGATCTAAACCTTTCACGACTTGCTCAATTTGAGTCTAAATTTTTATTGGGCACCAAATTGAGTCTAAACCTATTCAAGAGGCACCAAATTGAGCCTAAATTTGACAGAAACGGTCAGGTGACACACACGCGCAGATTGTAGCGCGTCACAATTCCATATCAATATGACGTGGAATTTCTTCAAATAAACTAAAATTACATGCTTAAATTAATTGATTTTTATGAAATAAGGAGATAATGGAGAAAAAGATGAGCAGATTTCATTTGTGCATTTCTCAAATCAATTAAACATGATTTTTTTTTCTTTTCTTCAACTAAATCCATTCGGGACAAAGGAAGGAGAAACTAATCATTTGCCATTAAATTATTTCTTCATATATAACTTATGGTTTTTCGAAATCAAAGTTAGAGTTTATCATAATTGGGTTTACTGGATTTGTATGGGATAATTAGTTGAAGGTTTCAATTGTAAAAAAAAAAATTAGTTGAAGGTTTCGCGCTCGTCGGTTTTCTAAACAAGATGTTTTCATTCAACTTTGCTTACTTTACAAAATCCAGGTTAGTTTTCTTTTCTTCCTCAAAGAATGGAAGCCCACGTTTTTGCTCATCTATTGCTCTGTTTTCTTTCACCAACAATATTTGCTTTTGCTTCTTCTTTTTTTCTCTTACAAAAAAAAATATTTACAAAAATTTAAGTTGGGTTGGTGCCATTATTTCTAGTAGTTAAGGTTTTGGGATAAACTGGATTTGGGAATTACGGATTTAGATAAAGGAAATTTAGGGGTTTCGGTCAATTCGGTTTGGGTTTTAGATGGGTGCAGGGAATCGACTGATTTCAACGAGAATTAATCAGGAAAACGAGAGATTTGAGTGAGAGAATGATACCGTCAAAGACGAATATCGTGAACCAGAGACGGAGAAAGTAGATTGAGAGGAGAAATAGAATAAATTCTATTGATAATTTTCTGGTTACATTTCTCTTTTCTAAAACAGTACTTATACCAATTACATAATGGGCTAAAACAATTATTAATATACTAATGGACTAATATAAATGGATTGATAAAATGGTGCACTGCCAAGGGTATTGGGCCTGGTATTGGTTAGCCGTGTAACAATTGCCCCCTCTTCAAAAGATCCTTGTCCTCAAGGATTGAATGGACTTAACCATGCGCATCTCCAATACAGTAGTGAGTTAGCTAGCAATGGTGTCATGAGAGTCCATAACAGGCGAGTGGCTTATGAAGGAGCAGAGTCAATGTGTTTCTTGAGTTGGCTTACATGAAAAACAAGGTGCACCGTAGATCCAGCAGATAAGGCTAACTCATATGCAACAACTCCTAGCTCCTTGACAATTGGGTAAGGGTCATAGAACCGAGCAGCCAACTTCAAATTTGGTCGATGGAGAACAGAAACCTGCCTGGAAGGTTGAAGTTTGAAATAGGCCAAATCATCTATTGCAAGGTTGCGATCGATTATGTGCTTGTCAGCCAATCGTTTCATGCGATGATGAGCTCTATGTAAGTGAAACTTGAGTAGTTGGTACAAACATAAAAGCCACTGAAAGTATGCAGCCAATTGCACTAATTGCACTAACAAGGAAATCCAGTCTGACAAACTAATCATATGTGGTGGAGTAGTACAAGAACATTGTGTTGCAGCCTTTTGAATGGCATATATTCCTTCAACTCTAGATGAGCCGCTCAAAGAATTGAGCCTTAGTTCTGTAGCTATTGCCAAACCCCATATTGCAATTTGTTCATCACCCAAGGATACATGTATTTTGCTTTCAATCGTCACCCATCTACTGCCATATTTCTTACCAAAAAACACATGTGTGAGCAGTTGTGCATTAGTGAAAAACACATGTATTTTGTGTCCAATCTCTACCCATCTAACGCCACCAAGATTTCGAAGTTCAAGGCCTAAATGAAACATGCTTTTATAAGATTTATTAAGCGCTAGCATTTCATCTAGTTGTGGCCACTGTCGACTGACTTGCCCATCCATAATGGAATCCCTTCTAATATAGCCCCATGTTCTCAAAATATTCCCCTGTACCAACTTCTTAATTTGAAGCAATCCAACAATAGCATAACCATAATGAATACTAGTATCCCTGAAGTCATCTAGTTGAATCCTTGCAAAAGTCTGAAATAAATACAGTGTGCAATATACATATTCTTTAATCACTTCATTCCAAGCAATTTTGAACTGTCCAGGCATCCCAGAATGCACTTTTCTAGCTTCAAACAATAGTAAACATCCACACAAAATAACAATTCCAGAGAAAGCTAAGGCCACAAACCTTGATATAGCTGTGGAGAAAAGTATAGTATCCTCATTACTCAAAAAGACTTTCATCATCAAGGATGTCTGTTGCACCTAGAATGGATCTCGAGGAAGAATAAGCTAATACCAAAAACATCATGGAAACTCCATTTGTTGTAGGAATTTTGTCAAACGGGTTGAGGTTGTAGAGGAATTGTGGTAATTTGGTGGTGTCAGTTGCAAGATCATGGGAATAAGGTCCCCCAGGACGAAATCCAATGAAGACATCAAGAGGAAGTTCCATCGTTAATTGCCACAGCTCCTGAAAACTTTCCATACCATTCACGCTCCCTGTGGATGCCAGCGAATCCTTGAAACTTTTGGAGATGACTTGGAGCAAAGGATATGATTCTACAACCAAGCTGGTATTAGGTTCCACTATAATTACGTTGTTGGACTCAGTTGAACTTGCCATCAAATCCTTACATCCTTTGGAAGAGAAATCACTTTTCCACTCTGAAAGGTCACAAGCCACTGTTGAAGCTGCAATTTTGACTTGAGGAGTGTTGTATTGTTGCACTTGGAGTGTTTGCTCATCAAAATCGGCTTTGGCTCCTAAGAGAGATACTGTCTCTGATTGAGATCCTGATTTGGATCCCAAGAGAGATACCGTCTCTGATCGAGATCCTGATTTGGTTCCCAAGAGAGATATCGTCTCTGATTGAGATCCTGATTTGGCTTCATCGTTAGAGTCGCTGTTGACAGGAAATCCAGATCCATTCTCGGATCGGATGCGATATATTTTGAATAGGTGACGCATCTCTAAAGCGAATTGATCGATGGAATATTGAAGACGATCGATGGAAGAAAGAGGATGATCAACGGATGAATCGATCTTCTGCTGATACTGGGGTTCAAGCTTAGAATCCAGCTGTTCATAGTTCTGATGCATCGCTGCGAGCTCATATTGCACACGAGCGGCGAAACCGCCGTCAGCCATGGCCGGAATCAGAATGGCTCTGATACCAAATGATACCGTCAAAGACGAATATCGTGAACCAGAGAGAGAGAAAGTAGATTGAGAGGAGAAATAGAATAAATTCTATTGATAATTTTTTGGTTACATTTCTCTTTTCTAAAACAGTACTTATACCAATTACATAATGGGCTAAAACAATTATTAATATACTAATGGGCTAATATAAATGGATTGATAAAATGGTGCACTGCCAAGGGTATTGGGCCTGGTATTGGTTAGCCATGTAACAGAGAAAACTGGAATTTTGAGAGAGGAGAGATTTGCTTGGTTATGAAAATGTAAATTCTGGTAAGCTTTTGGATTGGTTGTGAACAGAGGAACAAATTCTTGATTTGTAATTGTTTAATTCATTGATGTTGAACAAAAATTAAAGCTTGTTATTCTTTCCTCCCAGAATAAAAAAAAATTGACTATTTACTTGTTAAATAAAGTTCTTTTTATGAGCAGTAAGGTTGTTTTCAGAATCTTTGAGATGATGTCTCTACTGCTTCTGGGCGTGGAGGAGGAAGGGCAGAGTAATATCTTCTCTGTTGACTGCATATCCCAGAATGGCTTGGTCGGTCTTCCCGGTCTAAATTTGACAACTCTGGTTTTTTTTTTTTCTTTTTTCCTTTTGTTATGTGCATTCTGATGGTGAATTTGTTATGTGTTGGTAGATTCCTAAATTAGGTTGTTTTTTTGTGCTTTGTGAATGATGGCTTTGCTTTGTTTTGTAATTCTGAATGATGTTTGTTTGTACATGGCTATGTTTTGTTTCTGGTTTTCAAAGAAGAAAAGCGAAGAAGAAGGAAAATAAGGAGTAGAGGAACGCGAAGAAGAAGAGAGGAGTTATTTTTCCGAAATAAATAAAAAAAACATGTATTTTCCATGCTGTGCATGCCACGTCACCCGTTACCAACGGTAATGGCGCGTGCATTGCATTGTCACAGCCCCATCAAATTTAGGCCCAATTTGATGTCTCTCGAATAGGTTTAGGCCCAATTTGGTGCTCAGTAAAGATTTAGACTCAAATTGAGCAAGTCATGAAAGGTTTAGGCCCAATTTGAACATTTAGCCCATATTTTGGTCTAAGCCAAGGATTGAAAGTTAAAGAAAAGGAAAATAAAAATGCAGAGATCACCTTTCTTATAGGTGTATATTTCATCAAGCAATATATGATTGCCATGTTTAGGAAATTGAAATTTCTTTCTACCACCTTTTACAAGGCATTTCATAAAAATGTACGAGCTGCAAGATTATCATTATGCAACCAAAGCAAACCATTGCATAAGTTCATTGAAACAATAACAGAATTTCAATGGATTTCATCAACTCAAAGCAACAAAAGTCAGCAAGCAATTCTAACATGTAACATAATCTCCATTCTTCACCCAAAAAAAAAATTCCATTCCAAAAGCAACTCTAAATATAGAAATATTAGAGGGCTAGCCAAAGAAGTTTATAACTTTGGTTTATAACTTTGAGTAATCTCAAATTACAAGATAAAATGCAACCCACAAAAGAAAATCTAAATACCAGTTGAAATAGTGCAGAATTTCCCCATCAAATTTACTATCACCACCAAGAGACAGGATAATAGTTCAGAATTTCCCCATCAAATTTACTATCAGCAACAACAGATACAAGACTTTCCGAACAAAGGGTGGAACCATACGACTATAACAAAGGCCAGGATTGATATCACCCTCAATTTCCAACTTCTCATAATTTCCCTTTTTAATATCATACCAGCCCAAAACATCTGAAGCTGGATGCAAGTGCAATAGAATCTTGTTTCCATCTTTTGACAGCATCAGAACCTTATTTCTGCCCATCGAATCCTCTTATAATCCTTGGTTTTTGTTGGATTAAAAATGATTCAAAGTATAAAACAGAACAAGAACACAGCAGAGAAAATGAAAAGAACAGATTAAAAATTGGATTCAAAGAGGCTGGTTAAGCATGCACCAGACCTTGCATTTTCATTTCATTATAAACTTGCTTAAAGCAACATTGATTACAAGTTGAGCAAGTGGACTGACAAGAACTTTGATTAAAAGATTAAAAGATAAGCTTAGACTAAAACTGCATAAAATTTACACCAGATTTAGACTAAGTTCAAACCGTCATTTGATAAAAAGTGACAGAAGCAAGCAACCGCAGACATCCACTTGCAATTCAGCTGCTTGCTTATCCTGCTTCGAAAGAAGCCACTTGACTAGGTTAAAAATTCTTGCTTCTCATTGGTTAAAATTGGCTGCAAAACTAGCTTCTAGTGTGAACATACCAGCAGCAAAAATTGCAGCTTCAAAACAGTGTTTTCAACTAACTTAACTAACTTGAAAATGTTTCCGCAACTGACTCTAACAAACTCTTCCTTAGTTGGACAACAGCAAACTCCAAGATCTTTCCTTAACTTTCCTTAACTTTTCCTTAAGTTTTCATAGAATGTGACATGGAACTTCATCGGTTTTTCTGAGCATTTGGGAGTATTGGAGTCTTCTCTTTCTCTTGGCTTGGAGTGAAGGGCACAAAAGCTTTTGGGTGTTCACAGAAGAAAGAAATAAGAAAAGCAGAGATTTAATAGCAAATTTCTCATATTTGATATGCAAAATGGGTCTCTCTTAAGAAACAGAGATTCATTTAATAGCAAATTTCTCATGTCTTGATAAGCAAAAATGGGTCTCTCTTAGACTCATTATTAGCAAAATAATGGATCAAAAGACATTACTGCAAAATTCTAAAATTAATATTCAAACTAATCTCTATGGTAGCTGGCTAGAAGAAACATAGAGAGCAGGCAAACTCCCATGCTTTGGCTTCAGTTTTCCTTCTCTGTTTCCCCAGAAGGCATGCAATTTTGTGGCAGAATTTGCAAAGCTGGTCTGGCCTTTCCAAATGGCTGCTGCTCATACATTAAAAATGAAAACAAGTTACCAATAGTGAAGTGAAGGATTGGGGATTGGAAAGCATTTATTTACATGAATTTTTTTGTAAGCAAAGATAAGGAGTAAAACATTGGATCAACTCACCTTATTGCCATTCTTTTCTTCTTTGTTCTTCACATTCTCAGCAATCTGTAGTTTGTCAAGCTTCTTGGTTATAAGCTTCTTTAGAGCCCTTAGACTCATAGCATCCAAATTTTGCGTGGATTTCTCCAGGCTAGGCTCCACTTCCTTCTCACTGTTGTTGTCAATGTTCTCCTTATTGATATCTGAAATAGGGACTGTCTTTGGAACAGTTGCCTGTTTCTTGCTTGAAGATTTCCTTGGTGTGAAACGAGTTGGCTGAGAGGATTGAGCTGTCAATGGTGGTGGTGACAAAGGTTTGAAGCTTGTCATTTCACTGTTTGCGGCAAGAGAAAGAGAAGGAGAAGGACTTGTGAGCTTTGCAGCAATGGGACTCTTCTCCTGTTGAGGGATTATCAAGGTAGTCTCTGAAAATTCCTCTGCTGGCTTTATACAGACATTAACAAATGCTTCCTCATCATGATGTTCTAAAATCTTGTTGATTGAGATACCACCTGCAGCAACAGACTGAGGAGCATTGTTGAATGAAGTTTCTGCTGCAGTCATTTCAGCTTCAGTCACATTCACATCAATCAATGCGTCTTCATTCACTGGATCCACAGAGCAGTTGTAGTCCGTTTCAGATGAAACTTCCTCTTGTTGTTGTTCATCAGCTGAAGAACCGTTGTCAGAGAAGCTTGAATCATCGTCACTGTCTGCACCAAATCCATCAGCAATATCTGATACATCCTCAGATGCTTTATGTCCCAATTCTTTTGAGGAATCTACAAAATCTTCATGGAGATCTTGAGATACTTTGCCTTCATCAGACTCTTCATCTTCCTGTTCTTTATCTTCTCCACTTTCAACTTCTATTGGCTCCACCAATTCTGCAGAAGAAGCTTGATCCAAGATATCTTCAGATATATCCTTACAGGCTTCAGCAACCAGCACCTCTGTTGACTTAGTCTCGTTAGCATGAGAGACCCCATTGTTTTCAGCTACCAATCCCTCCTCCTTTAAGTTGTCAATCTCATTTGTGTCTCCAGAGACAGCCACATCATCAGAACCTGCAATGAGACAATTACGGTTCACTAAGACAAATCATAAACTTGCTAAAGAAACCATCTTCATCAAAATTGAAGAGGGTAAAAAGTTAGCTACCATACCCTTTGGATCTATGGTTCCATCAGGCATAAATGCCAGCTCAGTTTCACTTTTGGCCAAATAAGCATCTGACTCGTTAGTCTCCTCATGATGGGATGCATCTTTTGCATCCAAGGCTGAGGGACCATCAAAATTACTAGATTTTTGAGAATCAGCCTCAGATGCCACTGTGCCTTCATTATCTCCAGTGTCATGAGACTCGCTGTTTTCCAGTGCATCATCTTTCAAGTCATTTTCATCTTCAAGGGACTCACTTAAATTCCTGGCCAGAGGTACTTCTGATACAGCTCCTGCAACAAAATCAAGGCCAGACTCATCAATCTTGAATCAGAAAATCAGCAATGAGATTGTCCATGAAATATATAGTAGTATAAAATTTGAAATCTCAAATGATAGTACATGAACACATAACATACCAGATTGACCAGTTTTCTTTTCCTCAACCATTTCATCATTCTTCAAACTCAACCCAGCCATGCACTTCTCCAACAGCCTTACTGACCGCCTTGTGCCATAGGTGTGCTGCACTGAACCTTCTTCTTTCTGAGCCTCCACTTTTCTCCTAGTAGTTCCCACTGCAGCCCTTCTCCTGGTAGTAGTACTAGTAGCAGCCATAACAGGAGTTTCAGGCACATTAACGTTCCTATTTTCTTCATCCAATTCCACAGTTCTTTTTGTCATCCTCCGGGTTCGGGTTGTTGGTTGGGTGCTTTTAGGCTCTTCCTTGGCAGTCTTTCTCCGGGTTGATGCCCTAGTGGCAGTAGAAAGGATTTCTTGGGATGAGTTGTTGATGGTTTTTTCTGGGGATTGAGATTGATTCATGATCTCATCAAGTCCTTCAACCTAAAACAATGATTCACAAACAATTTTACTATCAGGGAATTGAGTTGAGTTACTTAAATAAATTGGGCATTTTCAAGCAAATAAATCTTTCTTGTCCAATGAATCTTTAAATCAATGAACACCGGGCAATCTTTAAATCTATGAATCTCAAAATCAATGAATACTGGTAATCCTTAAAAAACTGGGCTTTTTACATTCAAGAAACGAGTTCCTTTAATGGATTTTCCTATTATGTCTTTTCTTGGCAAACAAACAGAACGATTTCAGTGATTAAACAATCCAGCATTGGGTACTGAACTAGATTCATTAAAAATTAGATCCTCGAAAGCTATCAATCCGCGAAAGAGATATATTATATAATATATCAATCATATGAATCATGATAAAGCAGTTCAAACATGAACATCAAATGCAGTCAATTTTCATTTTCTTTGAACTTCGATTCTCGATTACCAAGCAAAATTTCAAGAAAATTCAAGAACGGATATTCAAGGATCGCAATCAAAAAGTGGAATAATAATGAAAGAAAAGCAAAGCTTACAGTCTCAAGAGCTTTGAGAGCATCAGCCATGGCGACATTGGTAATATTAGCTGGGATTTTGTTCTGCTTGCAAAGAGTCTGGAGCTCCTTCCTGGTAAGGCTATGGAAATCCATTGTTTCTTTCAAAGATCAATTAAGAGATTCTTGTTTGGTTACTGAGAAAAAGATTGTATTGTTTTGATGTAGCAGAAACGATGGAAGAAATGCGGCATTTAAAGTGAGTAGAGGAAGGAAGAGACGTTGGCGTAAACCCTACATAATCTGACCGTTAGACTTAGAGCGGCTGGATTTGAATTTTGAATTTTAAGGTTGTGGATTTTTTTATTATTATCCAATTTCAAATTACTTTAGCCCGAAAAAGAATTCCAAATTACAATTTTAATCTTACTGCTAGAGGTCGTTTGTTTTGATGTAATTTAATCACTTTCAATAGAAAGTATATGGTATGAAATAACTTTAGCATGTTTGGTTATTTCTTTAAGAGAAAGTTTAGGGTAAGAAAGTTTAACTGACCCAAATACTTTCTCTCCAAAGTGAGAAAGTGCTTTAACACCTCCCAGGTGTTAAAGCACTTTCTCACTTTTATTATGAAAGTAATTTTAAGACAAAATTACTTAAAAGGATCTTATTTTTAAATTTAAAATATCCATCAAAGGGTATTTTAATAAATTTAACTTTACTTTCTTAGGAATTTAATTTAAACTTTAGAGGTTAAACAAACATGCTAAAGTATTTTCTCAAGAAAAAACTTTCTAGTCCTAAACTTTCTATAGAAAAACTTTCTAACTTTTTATTTTCTATAGAAACTTCCAAACGGGCTCCTACAGTTATTTGTTACGATTACAATCCCCACAAAAAGATTCAATAAATTAAATTAAATTTTAATTTAACTTAGTAATAATTGGATTAATTTATTTTTTACTATTAGATTTTTATTATTTATTGGATCTTCCCAAACTAATATTGTACTTATAACTGAACAAAAATTGTTTTTTCTTCTTAATTTAAAAATCCTATGATCCTAATTTCAAAAAAGATTATACGTTCCAATGAATTTAAATGGTAGTTTGTAAGGTGTAATCGAAAGTGTGAATACAACAGTGGGGTGTTTGAACTTGAACTTCACTCGAAACTCAACTTGAAGCTCAACTCGAACTCAATCAAATATTATTTCTAAACCTCAAGCTCAATTCAAAATAAATACTAAATAAATGGTTCGTTTGACTTCGTTTTCGTTTTTCTGTTTTTTGTTTTTGTTTCGTTTTCGTTTTGTTTTTGTTGCGCTATCAATTTTTGAAAACAAAAACATGTTTGGATATACAATTTGGTTGTATGTTTTTAAATAAAAAGTAAAGAAAAAATGGTTAAAAAGCATGTGAGCTATTGTTCATCATTGTGCTTCTGTGTTTTGGAAAAACATGAAAACACAAAATTCTTGCTTCCATTTTTTTCCAAAACACTGCTTCTGTTTCCAAAATTTTTTGAAAACGAAAACAGTCTGCCAAACATGTTTTCACTGTTTTGTTTCCAAAAACAGGAAATTGACAACAGAAAACAAGAAACAAAAACGATGCCAAACGAGCTACTCAATTCAAAATAAATACTAAATCATTCAAACTCATTCGATTCTCTTTTTGACAGCAAAAAAAAAAAAACGCATTCAATTAAACTCGATAATGAGTGAGCTGGATTGAAACTTTTATAGAGTCTAACTCTAAGTCCAAATAACTTACAAGTATACGTATATCAACACCCTTAATAAGTCATAATAAGATAAAATAAAAAGAAACTAGTTTGTATAGTGTGCCTTGCACAAGTTCGTTTTAGATAGAGTTTTGCTATAGAGCCCGTCTAATTTGTCTCGCACAAAATCCTACATGGCGTGTTCTCACTTTCATGTGCCAATAATTCAAGCTGGTCTCACCAATTACTTGACTATTCATGTAAGGCAAACATTGATTGACACATCATGCGGGATGGATTGACAGTAATGGTTTGGCGGGTCAATAAAAATTTTCCTTTTAAATAATATAATATGCACAAGAAATTTGGTAACCTTCTATATTTGATTTAAGGTTACTAGAAGTTCTAAAATTGCAAATTACTAAAATTTAGTTGGAAATGAAGAAAGTTTGGTAACATATAGTATATCTTTTTATTAAATTGTTCAAGAAAATTTGGTAACCATAAAAAATGTTACTAAATTTTCTAAGAACGAATGTTAATTAATATTAGTAGACTTTGAAGAAATTTTGATGATATGTCTTTTTTTTTTGGTTAAAATTGTGCAAGAAATTTGGTAACCTTATGATGAAATATTATTAAAATTTATATGAAAGAAATGTTACAAAATTTAAGTGGCATTCGAAGAAATTTTGGTAATATGTGCACCTTTTTTTCTTGTTAAATTGTGCTGACGAATGAGAAAACTCTTCTGACATCCATTAATTTTATAATGGAGTTAGAATTTGGAAAAAACAAAGGTCAAAATCGGATTTAAAAGGTCTAAATTAGGCAGAAAAGAGACAAACTGAAAACGGATTGTCGGGCCGTTCGACAAAATGATGTGACATGTCAGAGGCTGATTAGGCAGAGCGGTCAACAGCAGGTCAAAATGATGACATGGTAGGACACGTGGCAGTGTCGGACTGGTCAACATCGTAGCAGGATCTTTGACCGGCGTGTGTGAACCCTCGATGGTCGGTTTGGGCTAAGATTTTGCAGAGTGACAAATCGGAACACGTGGTATCCACCGTTGATGGTGGTGTAACAAACAGAGGTCGGAAAAGTGGTGAAAAAGAGACCTACTCATGGGAGGAAAAAGGTGATCGAAAAAGGGACACCGGAAAAAAAAATTGTTGGAATTGAGACAGTGAGAGGAGGACAGAGGCAGTGGAGCTCGGATAAAAAATCTTATTCTCTTGATACCATGTTAGAAAAGTTGTGGGAGAGAAAGAAATTAAGAGAACTGTACAAAATTGTATTTCAACCCGTACTTAGTCATGTAAACTCAAATCCTAACATTTACTAGCTAATTACATGTCAACTCAAATCAATTACAATTAAACCAAATCAATCGATTGATTATATTAACATTGATAACTTTCAATAATAATATTTATGAAAGATAGTAATTTTTTAAGAATGTAAAGTTGGTAAATTTAAGTGGTGTTCGTATTTGTTAAATTTACACAAATACTAACACCCTTAATTAGTCATAATAGATTTTTTTTTTCTGGGGAATGCTAAGAGAACTCTCTCCCACACTCTCCCTTGGAAACTCTCTTTCTTATAGGGCCACATCATCTCATCCTTCGCACCCAAAACCGGTTACGTACCTCTTATTATAAGTTGCATAATAAGACAATTGTGGAACTTCTTAAGTAAGCTGTATGGACTTCTCTTAGGCCCACGTACAATATATAAAGAACAAAGCTTGGCTTTTCTGGTGGGAAATAAAACAAAGGGAGGGAAACTAAAAATTGTGAAGAACAAAATCTAACAAATTGGTGAAATCGACAAATTGGCTGGAAATTTGAGTTGGATAAATAGTTAGAAATTATTTCCCCCCCAATTTTTACTTCTATTTCATAATGATTTATACTATTATCTTTTGTTAACTAAAATATGCAAAAATAATAAGAACATATGTTTTGGTATTTGATGTAGCTTGGGTCTGCAATTTTTTTTTAGTTCATCTTTAATTATTTTGTTTTATACAATGCTAGGAATTTTGTGACAATGGATGTTGGCATAGATTCAAATGATTTCATTTATAGTATGAATGATAATACTGTAGATTGTGTCGAAAATGTTGATCAAGAAGATGAGATTGGTCTCTTTGATAGCCATGGTGAGAATAATGAAAACAATGACAAAGATGTTGGAACTTTATGACAAAAGTATAGCTTGAGTCGTGTAGGACACACTGTCCTAAAGGATAATTTTCGGCTAACGGCTATGCCCTAGGATTAAACAAGCTCTTCTCGGAGTTGGAATTCCGAGGCTAAGAGGAACCACAAAAGAAAGTAACCCAGCGAGAAAAGGAGGAGGAAGAGAATTTAGAAAGTAGAAGGAAGTGTTTCTAAATTGGTGTGTAGAAATGAGAAATGGGGAGGGCTTATATAGGCCAAGGAAATGGGGGTTATGAAATGGAGGAGTCAAAATAATAAAGTGGAATAATGGGGTTGTCTAATATGTTTCTGAACGTTGGTATTTAGGTTGGTAACGTTTTTGCATTAAAAGGAATCATGGCTGTTACAATATTCAAAGGATGCAAAAATGTTAATGATGAATCAATTGCAAAAAACACGTTGAGAGCCCAAAACATTTTGAAATATTATGACATATTTTTATATATGTCCAACAATCCCACACATATTTCAAAATGTTGTTTAGAGGAAGCTACATTTGCTGGGTTTAATACTAGTGAATGTAATCTATCGGGACTGGTGTCTTTTGGGTTATGAACTAGACCTAGAAAGAATGAAATATATAGTGCACAGAATTTTGGTGAAGTTTGAAACTTCTATGAACCAAAAATTCTTTGTTGTACATTATATTTTCACCAATCAGATTACACTCCCCCAATTTTTCGGCCATGCACGCGCCCGGTATTCATGAGTGCTCTAGAGAATCAGCCAAATTCTCATGGAAGGACCTCACTTCACACTCATATAGGTGATTTCCATCAAGTGTATTCTGCAGTTAATACACCACCCATAAGGGATATGGTAAATCATTAAAAATTTTAAAACTTAGCCTCTCAATTTTGCAGCCTTTACACTATTTACACCATAGAAGGGGCTTCATATATTATATAGTGTTTAGTATAACTAATAAGTGACTTGTTATTACCCATATGAACCTATTTCATGGGATCTCCATTCACATAGGTTGGGTTACCATCACTATTAGTTTTTCACAATTGGCTTTAGTCCCATTTCCCTCGATGTATCACTGATCAATTTTCTACCCAAGGGTTTAGTCAGAGGATCGACCAAAATTCACTTCTGACTTCACATAGTCAATGGAAATAATTCCATCTTTTAACAGTTGTTTACCACATCATGTCTTAGACGAATATGTCTATTCTTGCCATTGAAAGTTTTATTCTTTGCAACGACTATTTCCGCTTGGCAATCACAATGCATAGACACATAAAGGAGTTGGTTTCATTCCAAGTGGAATGTCAGTTAAGAGAATTCTAACCATTCTGCTTCGTTGCCAGCCAAGTCTAGGGCAACAAACTCAGACTCCATAGTTGATCTGGCAATAATTGTTTACCTAGATGACTTCCATGTCACAACACCACCTCCAAGAGTGAACACATATCCACTTGTGGATTTTGTCTCATCTAAATCAAAGATCCAGTTTGCATCACTGTATCCTTCTAATACAGCGGGAAATCCACTATAAAAGATACCATAATTAGTAGTGCCTTTCAAGTATTTTAATACTTTGCTCAAGGCATTCCAATGATCTTGATTGGGATTTTGAGTATATCTACTCAACCTACACACTGCGTATGCAATGTCTGGTCTCGTGAAATTCATCAAATGCATCAGACTCCCAATGATCTCTGCATAGTTAGATTGAGATATACAATCTCCTCGATTTTTCTTTAATTGAGTATTAGGATCATAAGGAGTACACACATATTTGACATCAAAGTGTCCAAACTTTTTAAGTAGCCTCTCAACATAATGCTCTTGAGTGAGCATTAGGCCACCATCACATCTTATGATCTTTATACCCAAAATGACATTGGCTTCTCCCATGTCTTTCATAACAAAGTTTGAGGTTAAGAACCTCTTTGTCTCATTCACAACATCAACATTAGTACCAAAGATAAGCATATCATCCACATATAAACAAATGATCACACAATCATCACCAATTATCTTTGTATATGTACATCTATCTACTCTCACAGTAGTAAATCCACCAGAAGTAATAACTTTATCAAATTTCTCATGCCATTGTTTTGGAGCTTGTTTTAAACCATATAAAGATTTTACCAATTTACAAACCTTTTTCTCTTGCCCAAGAACAACAAAACCTTCAGGTTGCACCATGTAAATTTCTTCATCTAAATCACCATTTAGAAAAGCAGTTTTAACATCCATTTGGTGAACAACAAGTTTGTGAACTGAGGCAAGAGCTATTAAAACACGAATTGAAGCAATTCTAGTTACTGGAGCAAAAGCATCAAAATAATCAACATTTTCTTTTTGTGTAAAACCTTTTGCAACCAATCTAGCTTTATATTTATCAATAGAGCCATCAGGATGATATTTTCTTTTAAAAATCCATTTACAACCAATGGGTTTAGCACCAGGTGGTAAATCCACTAACTCCCAAGTTTTGTTTTGTAAAATAGAATCAATTTCACTCTTGATGGCATCTTTCCAAAAACTACTATCTTTAGAAGAAACAGCTTCAGAAAAAGTTAAAGGATCATTGTCAATCAAATAAGTGTAAAAGTCATTTCAAAAAGAAAATTCTTTTCTTGGTCTTTTGCTCCTTCTCAAATCATTATCAGAAACAACAAAATCATCTTTACTAAAAGGTGCATGAGAAATTGAACCAGTCTTTAAAGGAAACATATATTTAAAGAATTCAACATTTTTAGTTTCAATAATTGTATTGCATTCAATCATATCACTTTTCAACACAAGAAACCTATATGCAGCATTATGTTCAGCATAACCAATAAACATGCAATCAGATGTTTTAGACCCTACTTTTCTTTTCTTTGGATCAGGGAAACAAAATTTAGCTAAACACCCCCACACTTTTAAATATTTTAAGTTGGGAGCATAACCTTTCCAAAGTTCATAAGATGTTTTACCAGTTTTCTTATAAGAAATTCTATTTTGAACATGACATGCAGATAATAAAGCTTCACTCCATAAATTTTCATGTGCATTAGAACTAATCATCATGGCATTCATCATGTCTTTTAATGTTCTATTCTTTCTTTCTGCTACACCATTAGATTTAAGGGAATAAGGGGGAGTGACCTCATGTATTATTTCTTCTTTTTCACAATAATCATTCAATAATACATATTCACCACCTCTATCT
Source organism: Corchorus olitorius (assembly GCA_001974825.2). Taxonomy (NCBI): domain Eukaryota; kingdom Viridiplantae; phylum Streptophyta; class Magnoliopsida; order Malvales; family Malvaceae; genus Corchorus; species Corchorus olitorius. The sequence continues at coordinate 73,730 of AWUE01012671.1, forward strand.
GATCTAACTCTTTTTATCTTTTTATTCAATTGATTTTCTACTTCAGATTTATACAAAAGAAACATATCAAAAGCTTCATCTTTATTCTTAATCAAATAAACTTTTGTATAGCGAGAGAAATCATCAATAAATGTCACATAATAATTTTTACCACCTCTTGTCATACATTGTTTCATGTCACCTAAATCAGTATGTATTAAGCTTAATAATTTAGATTCACGATTAATAGATATACAAGATTTTTTTAGTCATCTTTGCTTCTACACATGTCAAACATTTATCCAAGTTAGTATTACTAACATTTGATATTAATCTTAAAGATTGCATTTTCTTAATATATGGAAAACTAACATGTCCTAGTCTAGCATGCCACAAATCAAAGGAGTTAATCATATAAGCAGAAGAACTAGCATTTCCATTCATAACATTTGAAATATTAAGTACAAACAAGCCTTGATTACAATAACCTTTTCCCACCAAAATATTATTCTTAGTCATGACAATCTTGTCATACTGAAAAGCAACTTTCACTCCCGCTTTGCCTAAGAGGGACACAGAGACTAAATTTGCCCTAATATTAGGGACATGCAACACTTCTTGAAGGGCCAAAATCTTGCCCGAAGTTAACTTGAGAAGAACCTTCCCTTTGCCCAAAACTTGAGCAGTGTGGGAGTCACCGAGATATATTGTCTCTTCTCCTTCCCCTACTGGAGTGTAGGAGGTAAACGCGTCTCTGTTTGCACATATGTGCCTTGTAGCCCCAGAGTCTACAATCCACTCTTTCACATTTGCCATTATATTAGCTTGAGAAACAACTACAGCAATAATATCCTCAGAATCATCCGCTTCAACAAGATTAACTCTTGCTTTGGCAGGTTTGTTGTTGTTTCCCATCATTCTCTTTCTGCATTGAGATGCATAGTGGCCAGGTTTGCCACACACAAAACAAGAACCTTGTTTCTTGAAAGTAGGGTTAGTAGGCTTAGGTTTGTAATCATGCGTAATATCAATTTTCTTATTTTTGTACCTGTTTTGGTGCTTTACAAGGTTGGCTTTTGTTGCTATCTCCTTGACTTTATTTGCATGGATCTCCTTTCGAGTAGTTTCTTCAATGATGATGTGCACGATCAAGTCAGCAAGAGACATCTGCTTTTGTTTGTGCTTCAATTGTTGTTTGTAGTCTCTCCATGAATTAGGCAGCTTTTCAATGAGAATTCCAGCAACAAACTCCTCTGCCAGTTCGATATTTTCAGACTTAAGATCATTCACCAATTTATGGTACTCATTAATTTGGTCTTTGATGTCTTTGTCTTCTGACATCTCCCACCTATAGAAGTTCCCAATCACAAACTTTTGCTTCCCAACATCTTCAGCGGTATACTTTGTCACCATGGAGTCCAAAATTTGCTTTGCTTCTTTGTAAGGAGAATAGACATCAAAAAGCTCATTAGATAATGTACTAATTATTGTATCTCCACACACCTTATTTGCATGAACCCAATGCTCCAATTGGACAGCTTCGGTTGGCTTGGCATCAGTTAAGACATATGCAACGCCATGCATATCAAAGGCTGAGAAAATCCTTTCCATCCATCGCTTGAAGTTGTGACCGTTGAAGACTTCTATCTTTGAAATGTTAGGAAAAGGCTTGGCATATGTGACTGGCGGAATAGGCATTGCAGCAGTACTTGCGGAGGGCATGTTCTGCTTGGCAGCGGCAAGAGCAGCAGCGGCGGTGGTAGCAGCATCAGTAACATCGGTGATGCCGGCCATTATCCTTTAGATTGTTGGAACTTTATGACAAAAGTATATCTTGAGTCGTGTAGGACACACTGTCCTAAAGGATAATTTCTGGCTAACGGCTATCCCCTAGGATTAAACAAGCTCTTCTCGGAGTTGGAATTCCGAGGCTAACATGAACCACAAAAGAAAGTAACCCAGCAAGAAAAGGAGGATGAAGAGAATTTAGAAAGTAGAAGGAAGTGTTTCTAAATTGGTGTATAGAAATGAGAAATGGGGAGGGCTTATATAGGCCAAGGAAATGGGGGTTATGAAATGGAGGAGCCAAAATAATAAAGTGGAATAATGGGGTTGTGTAATACGTTTCTGAACGTTGGTATTTAGGCTGGTCACGTTTTTGCATTAAAAGGAATCATGGCTATTACAATATTCAAAGGATGCAAAAATGTTAATGATTAATCAATTGCAAAAAACACGTTGAGAGCCCAAAACATTTTGAAATATTATGACATATTTTTATATGTCCAACAATATACCCAAGTTGGCATGGAGTTTGATTCGCCTGAAAATGCTTATTCATTGTACAAATTATATGCTAAGAAGATGGGATTTGGTGTGACAACTAGGAGTAGTCGTTGATCGAAATTATCCGGGCAATTTATTGATGTGAAATATGTTTGCACAAGGCATGGAACCAAGCGAGAAACTAATGCTGTTAATCCACGCCCTTGTTCAAAGATGGAATGTAAGGCGATGTTCCATATCAAAAGAAAACATGATGGAAAGCGGTTCCTTCATAATTTCATCAAGGATCACAATCATGATCTTTTTCCAGCACATTCTCATTTTTCCCCTTGCCATAGAAGTATCAATTCAGCTAAAAGGTATGATAACAATACTCTGCATGTCGTTGGAGTAAAAACAAGTAAAATTTTTACTGCAATGGCCAAGCAACATGGTGGATATGAAAATATTGGTTGTTTGGAGAAGGATATTAGAAACCATTTAGACAAAGAACGACGCTTGGCACTAGAATCAGGGGATGCCAATGCCATGTTGGAATTTTTCATGCACATGCAAGAAAAAGATCCCAACTTCTTTTATGCAATGGATTTGGATGATGAACACCGTTTGAAAAATGTCTTTTGGGTTGATGGAAAAGGTCGAGAGGACTATCAAGATTTTGGTGATGTTGTCTCTTTTGATACAAACATACATCACAAACAAGTACCAAATGCCATTTGCTCCATTTATTGGAGTGAATAATCATCACCAATCAACCTTGCTTGGATGTGCTTTACTTGCAAATGAGTCGACATCAACTTTTAGTTGGTTGATGCAAACATGGGTTAGAGTTAAGGGTGGCAAGCCTCCAAGTGCAATTATAACGGATCAAGACAGAGCAATGAAAGCATCCATTCAACTTGTTTTTCCAGATTCAAGGCATCGCCATTGTCTATGGCATATATTGAAAAAGGTTCTTGAAAGCTTGGTCATGTTATAAGAACAAATGAAGGTTTTATGAGATTTTTTGATAAATGTATTTACAAGTCTTGGACAAAGGACCAGTTTGGAAAGAGGTGGCAAGCATTGGTTGAAAAGTTTGATCTTATGGAAGATGAATGGCTCCAATCATTGTATGAAGATCGTGAGCATGAAGTATTTAAAAAGTTTCAAACAGAAGCATTCGGCGTATTTGGGTGTCATCTTATGAAAGAGAAGGAAGAGGGGAAAATCATAACATTTAAAGTCTTAGATTTTGAGAAAAATGAAGACTTTATTGTAGAATGGGATGCATCAATGGAGGAGATTTCTTGCTTATGTCGCTCATTTGAGTACAATGGTTTTCTTTGTCGTCATTCGTTGTGTACCCTTCACTCATTAGGTGTGTTTAACATCCCATCTCGCTACATATTGAAGTGGTGGACTAAAGATGTTAGAACCAAATACAAGAAAGGAAGTGCGTGTGAAGAATTGCAATCAAAGAAGCAACGTCGTGATGATTTGTTTGATAGAGCTACTGAATTGATTGAGGAAAACTCTCTATCTCTTGAAAGCTACAATATTGCACATCAAGCAGTACAAGATGCCTTGAAACGTTGCTCAAGTGTTAATCACTCTTTAAATTTGAGCAATAAAGATGCATGTGGAGCTAATGAATCTCTTGATCTTGGTAAAAAAAATTTTGATTGTAACATACTGCATGAGAAAAAGATACTTGATCCTAAGGTCTCAAAGAGAAAAGGAGCTCCAAAAAGGATTAAACATGGAGTTGAAGAAAAGCATTAAGGAAAAAGCAAGAAAAAATCAGCAAGAAAGGTGCGAAACATTTAATTTTATTATTCCTTTAGATAAATATCATTTGTAAAATTGTTAAATATTTGTAGATAAATGAAATGTTGATTTCTTGGTTGTTAGGATACATAATCTAAAGCTGGAAAGTCTAAGGATATAGGAAACAATTTCTCCAAGGATTGTTCTTCTAATAGTGGTACACAAGATGGTATATTTAGATTTCAATGCTTATTGTGAATTTTGAATTATATCTTATTATAATAATAGCTTACAATTGTTTGATTATATTGCTCTGTTTTTTTTTCCTAGTGATGACAACTATAACTAACATTTTGTGTAACACCTTGACATCGGATAACACATTTGACATGTGGTTAAAAGGACTTTGAGGTATGATTTTTAGAGGGGATTCCTATATATAAGATTTTTGTAATTACTATATTAACTTCCAAACGTTTTGTTTGTAGGATCGACTTCGAACATGAAGAATCAATGACTCTTTTTATTGTTGTTTTGTTTGTAAATTTTGTCTTCATTCATGAAAAGTTCCTTAAAACTAAGTATTTGGAAATTATTGACTTGGTTATATTGGTAATATGAATTTGAAAGATGGACTAAATGTAATATGTTTTCTCCTTGGAAACTTTTGAATTGGTAATAGAAATTTGAATGATGAACTAAATGTAATATGTTTTCTTCGTATATTTCAACTGTTGTTTATCTATATTTGATTCAATAGCCTTTCTTTAAAATTTAACTTAGTTATAATGTTCTTTATTTTCTTCAAAATTGGTAAATTGAATTGATCAATTATTATCCAAAATTGGGTTAAATAAAAATAGTTTGCAATTATTTGTAATTTTTGTGACTAAAAGACAATTTTAAATATAATAATAATATAATAATCTACCCTAATTATAAAGTGAAATCCAACTAAGTTTTTAAAAGATTAAAAACCAAAAATAAAAACTACCCATTTGAAAATAAAACCACCAAGAATATATATAATAATTAATTTTTATTTATATCATTTAAAAAAACTACCAATTTTTTTTAAATTAAAAAAATAACAATTTAAATGTGCCAAAAAAGAAAACTACTATAAACTATCTTTTTATTTCTACACTCACATAGTGAGTGCCATGGATCTAGTAATAATTGTGCCAAAAAAAAAAAAGTTACATCTAAAACAATTTGCACACAAACGGTAGATGAGAGCCAACAAGTTGTAAGTTTTGGGTGGGAATATTTGAGTGAGGTGGTCCAATAAGAGAGAAAGTTTCCAAAGGAGAGTGAAAGAGAGTGCCCTTGCCCCTTAGAGCATGTGCAACGTTTGACACCAAATTTTGTACCAAAATGGTGCTAAGAAGGAATCTTTTTAGAATATTCTTACACCAAATTTTTTTTTTCCTCCAATGTATAGCACTATTTTTTGCACCATTTATTTGTTAACTATTATTAATTCATAAAAATTAATTAGAGTTACATAATAGTTTGGTTTAAGTTTTAATTATTGGAAATAATTAAATTATTATTTTCTCTTTGATCTATGGTGTAATGTATTTTATTTTTAGGGGCCGTTTGGTTGGTGGTTATCTTGGGATATTACCGGGTATCCTGGGAGATTACCGTCGAATGGCCTTGTTCGGTTACTATTTCGCTTGGCATCAAGATACCGGCCATTTCACTTAACGCACCGAGATTCCCATCGTGTCTAGCACGCACGGGTATCTGAATTACCCCCGATTTCGATGGGAATGGAAATTTTCAAGTATCTCACTTAAAGGGGGTTAGTGAAATTTAACCTTTCTGTCCTTAAAAATTTTCATTATTTACACCCTATGCCCTTTCCTATTTAAGGGGCGTTTTTCCCCAACTTCATCATTTTTCCAAATTTTCATCTCTCTCTAAAACCTCACTCTCTCTCACTACAAACCCGCCAGATTTTCAACTCCTCAGATCGCCGCCGTCTCTTGCTTTCACCGTCGCCGGTTGGTTGGGTTTCATTCCTCTTCCCCGGATCTACAAGTTGGTATAAGTTTTGACCTATTTATGTGGATTTTTAATGTTGATTGTTTGTGGATTTATCTTGAATGTTTGTAGATTTTTTTTGAATGTATGTGGGTTTTTTATGTTGATTGGTTGGGTTATTTTGTTTTTTGTTGATTTTAAGAGGTTTTGATGGCTTTCGGGTGTAATGCTATGAAATTTTGTTATCACATCTTCAAAGTGCTTTCGGGTGTGCTTATGATTGTGAGATGTTTTGATGGCTGTCAGTTTTGATGGCTTTTGATGGCTTTTGGATTTATGAAATTTGTTATCACATCTTATCTTTCACTAGATTTTCTATGCATGATTAGTATAGACAGAATTGGAAACCTGATTTTGAGGAAATGAATCTCTGACCAACCTATATAGTCCATTCTAAATAAAAGTTTATCATCCCTCCTATTAGATCATTTATGGCATCGAATTCAAACACCCCAAAGACTGAGGAGTGGTCTGATGAATGCATTCAAGCTATGGTTGATGCAATGACCAAGCATTGGTTTGAAGATGAGTGGTCGATGAGAATGGGGGAGAGGAAATATTGCAAATGCAAAATCATAAGCAAAACTTTTCTTTTACTTGGTTTCATGTAATGGTAGCTCTCATTATAGACATTATTGTTGATAAAGTAATTTGATGAATTATGTCAAAAATATTCTCACTTATGGATAATGTGTAATGAGGTGAAAACACAATTTGGTAAAATTAGATGCTATTATCTAAGTATGCTTAATTTGCTTATTCTTATAATAGGCAGTAATTGAAGTAATTTGGCAACAATACCCAACCCATAACCATGATTAACTCTAAACAAACATGGGTATTGTGTACATGGGTATATCATTTTTAAGTGAAATACTAGGGTATTTCTTTGCCGAACCAAACACAGCCATCCAATATACCCATCAGATGGCTGGTCATTTCACTTATCCATCAACATACCCAGGCATAAACATACCCATGATAATATTTGGTTTAAGCGAACCAAACGGCCCCTTAACTCTATTTTAGTTTTATTTTAATTTTCATTTAAGTTAATTTAATGTGGTTGTTCTTCGTATATTATTGGATACTTCAAACAAAAATAAACTCTAAAAAGTAATTATTGAAAAAGTAAAACAAAAATATTTAATACTGATCTTATTTTAAAGGTCCTAATGAGATCTTTTCAATGATATATTTTTTTCATAATAATTTTAAATATAATTATTGATATTTCCCAAAATTTAAATTTAAGAATATAAAAAAGAATATAAATGGTAATAAACTAATTTGTAAAAGGTCAAAAGGTGAAAGGAAAAAAACAAAAAAATTTGCTGCCGTAGCAAATGCAAAATGGTGCTCTTTGGGTTGCGGCCGCTTTTGTTGGAGCAAGTTTTCCGAGCCATTTTGCTGCCTTGATTGCACATGGTCTTAGCATTTCCCTTTTCTTTTTTCTTTCTAAACAAAAATTTCAGACTTTCTCAGGAAACTCTAAGGCCAAGATGAGGCCCATTAAGAGATGTTGATTGTTGGTTGGTTTTGACTTGGACTGTTTGGGCTGCGATTAGAGTTAACGTTTGATTTTGAGTTTCAACTTTCATCTGCCAAACACAATATCCTTACGTGTTAGTTAGCCTTTTAGCCGTTTTGTAAATCGCGTGCGGTAACACGTTTAGCATGCATTTCGAATAATAATTTAATAAATAAAAAATAAATAATAAAAACAGAAAAAAAAAGAAACTTCTAGAGACAAGCAAAAAATTTGGCAAAAAAGGAAAAAAAAAAAGAGACAAGCAAAGTAAAAATACTGAAAAAAAGAAAAAAAATACAGAGAAGGAGAGTCCCAATTCCAAATTTCAATCAACCAAAAAAAATTTAAAAAGGAAAAAAAGAAATGCACCAAAATTCCCAAATCTAATTTCTGGATGGAAACCCTAACCCTAGCACTCTCCCAAATTCCCCTTTTCGGATCCCTCGCTTTCTCCCGATTTAGGATCCTCCGTTTCTCCCTTTTCTTCGCCGGCGGCTGAAACCCCCTCACCGTACGTCGTTATTTGTTCAAATTTCTGACTTCTTTTGCATTTCCTTTTATTTCTGTTTGTTTTTTAATAGATGTAGATGGGGAATTGTTAATTTTACGGGAATTAAAGTAACAATAGAATTAAAGATAAAGATAGAGGTAGAGAGAGAAAGAGTTTTTAGTGAGAAAGAGATGGAGTGTGAGGCTGGATCAGATGAAGGAGTCGGGTCGATCGTTTGGGTGCGTAGGAGGAACGGTTCCTGGTGGCCGGGGAAGATACTGGGGCCAGAAGAGTTACCGGCATCTCACTTGACGTCTCCAAGAACTGGAACTCCGGTCAAACTTCTTGGCAGAGAGGATGCCAGCGTGTAAGTCTTTTATTATTTTTTTTCCTACGTTGTTTATCTGATCAGCTTAATTTTCTTCAGCATTGCGATCTTGATGGTTATACGTCTAACAGGGAAGGGAGTTAGGATAGAGTTGAACTAGTCGAAAATTTGAGATTTAATGCGATTTATATCAATGTTACGAGAGTTTAGTGGAAAAACTTCTGGGATATTCCAATGTTATGAACTTTTAATGTCCAGATATGTCGAGTTTAACTGGAATTTAAAGGAAAAGTGAGAATGAGTACTAATAAAAGAGTTGAAGGAGTAATGAAGCAATTTGATCATGTGATATGATATGGAACTGGGTTATCTCGATGGTTTTCTTAGAAGGTTGTGATGATCAATAGTTTACTCCAGAGTCTAGTCCTTTGAATCCTGAAAAAAGTTTTGTGATTTGAGTATATAGTTGTGGCTCCATCTACATTGTGTCAAGGGTTTGAATGACATACGTCTGTATTTCTTGATGAGTTCCAATTAGAGAGAAGGGGAAGAAGAGAAAGGAAGACTAATCAGAACATTGCATTCAACTTTTCGACTCATCTATTGCTTGGATTTTGGAACTATTTAGAAAAATAATAAAATGATTTCTTAACCTCACCCCCACCAGTTTTCCTCACACAGACACACTTGTTCCTTGCTTGATGCAATCTTATACTGTAATCTTATCCAATGAAAGGCTATGTAATGTTTATACATACTGGTCTCCCTAGATTAATGTTTTGAATGTTCATATACAATTATCTTTGAACAGTGGAACCCAATAAAAATGTTATTTTATTGCTTCTTTACTGTCCATATTAAGTAAGATATGCTAGATCAATATATTTCAGATTTCTGTTAAACATTCAAGTCAAACCCGATTTTTAGAAGTTAGGAGAAAGATTAATAATGTAATCATTTGAAGCATATTCTATACAATGGTAAGTTAGCTGGTGCTCTTTTCAAGTTTAGGCCAAAATTAAGTTTCCACTAGCATGTCTCTGGTTTGTAAGAAGGTATAGCATATTTGAGGCACCTATGACTTGTAGGTATACTATTTTCATTGTCAATTTATTTAGAATCTTTGACTCGTTTTCATTTGTTTTATAAATGCTTTCATTACTTTGTGACAACCTTGGACTGTTTCTTTTCTTACAATGATGTGGTTTGGTTAGTTAATCCATTTCTATCACTTTTTCCTAGACAATTCTTCTGTTGTATGGAAACGCATTCTCTCTGTTACCTTTCTTCCCCTGTCCTGGCTGTTTTCCTTATCAGTCAAGTAGTCTCTCTGGTAATCTGGAGATAATTCTAAATTTCTCTCATTTTGGTAACTGATATGGAAAATGTGCAAATGACTTAATGGCATATAATTTTGTCAACTTGATTTGTTTCTATTAGTTCGCAGCTATTCATCTGTGGTAATCTTATTTGAAGAGAATACATATTACCTCCATTTGCTTTGTTACCTCCTTTTTTCTCCCCTTTGTCTATTCTTTAAGTATACTCTTTATAATGTGGCGACCAAAGTTGGGTTTTTAAGTTCTTTTTCTCTAACCTACTTAAGTTAGAAATTTTTTTAAACATTTATAATCATTATGTTTCCTTTTCACTTTTTCTCTGCTTGAAAGTTTTTTTTTCCCCTGTCTTGTCAGTGATTGGTACAACTTAGAAAAGTCTAAGCGTGTGAAGGCATTTCGATGTGGGGAGTTTGATGATTGCATTGAAAGGGCAGAATCCTCTCAAGGTATGCCACCCAAGAAAAGAGAGAAATATGCTCGACGGGAAGATGCTATCCTTCACGCTCTTGAACTCGAGAAGGAATTGTTGAGAAAGCAAGGAAAATCGGATAGACGTACTGATGCAAAAAGTAAATTATCTGGTTCTGCTAAAAGGGATTCTGGAGGTTCAGATGTTAGTAATGGAAAACCTGGTAACTCAAAATCTGTTCAATCCAGGAGTGAAGATACATCTGTTAAGGGTGAGATCGTAAGCAGCCCTGGACATTTGCAAAAAGACCAAGTTGGGAATCAGCCTAGTAGGGAAAATGATCATACTGAAATCATACCCCGAATGAGAGGATTGCAAGATCTGGGGCTCACGACTGCAAGTGCAAAACAAAAGCCTTTGCCTTCCGGTGCTTTTGACGTTGATGATACACCATCTCCGTCGAGCAGGGTTTCTACCATGGGGGGGACAACTCATGTTAATGGTAAATCTTCTTTAGAAGAAAGGAAAAGGTTACATACAGGATTTACTAAGGAGTTTTTGGACAAGAGAAGGCACCCTTTGAAAGTGTTGCAGGGTAGTGAAAAATTGGAAGTCCCTCAATTTTTGCAACCTGACTTTGGTGCTGTTTCTACTTCTATTTCAGGAGGAGATAGGATGGGAGCTGTTTCACGAGCAAAGAGGAGCAGATGCACATACTTGTCAGCTGGGTCTTATGATGCGTCAGATTATAAAGAAATTCCTCCAAACCAGATTGAGATGTCATCTTCTGGTTTTGTGGAATGTGATTCTTATCCTTTTCCGAGTCACTTGAATGAAGATAATACGAGTGAGTTCCCGGAAGATGCTGAATCTGGTTCTTCTGAATCAACTTCCTCTGAATCTGAATCTGAATCAGTTTCTGATTCTTCTGAGACTGAAGCAGATATGGATGAAGATGCCACTTCACTCTCAGGTTAACCTTTCTAAGTCTTGACTCTTGTTTGTTTTTGAAGGATGGTCTTAACTCTAGTGTCATGCATTATGTTGGGAAGATTATTCCAGCTAAACGTTCTGTTTTACCTTTAGGATTGTGCATATCTTGCAGACATGCAATCTGGCTTTCTCTGTCACATGATTTATCTTGAAAAACTTATGTTTCATATACTGTTCTGTATTTCCATTAGCATTACTTAGCTCTAAACATAACTGCCTAAGCAGAGGTTTTCTTTCTATCAAATTTTTGATTTTGCACAATTTTTGGACTTGTTTGCACTTTGCAGTGATAAGCTTTTGATTCTAAGGTTGTGGTTAGATGAAGGGGCAGTTATATGTTGTCAAACAAAAACCTTGGACAGAAATGCTCTATTATTATGTTTTCCAGCCATTAAATTTAAAGTTGTATATGATATTTTACTTTGTATGGCAAGTTTATATCATCTACTTTAGGAAATGAGTTGTAATATTAGGATGACATTTTGAAAGGGTTTTACTAGATTGGTGCCATCCAAAAACATGGTTGAAAAAAAGAATGCCGAACAAACTAAATTAAAGCGTAGAAAAAAGAAAAATAGATATATTTGTAGATGGTAGCATTAAGAGGAAGAGAGTGTGAAAGACAGAAGAGAGATAACAAGAGAAAGTAGACACTGTTAATTATTGGTTGTTAAGAAATATTTTAAATCCCACTTCTTGTTACTAATTTACTATTGCAACATTTGTTAGTTGTACTTTGTATAGATTATTGCTTGATTTATGAGGGATTATGGAGTAAAGTAGTCAAATTACATTGTTGAAAACCACATGAGACTTCATTATTAGCAGAGATATAGAATGGAATTCAAAACTTGGTTTATTGGCTACATATGAAATTATAATATGTCCTTTTTGATTATTAAATACCCTCTTTCAAGTTGGGGAGCCAAAATTTTTTAAGTAGGGGGCTTATATATTTTTATTCATGAAAATAGTATAAATGACAGAATCTTCATATAAGATTAATAATTTTGGGTGGGGGGAGGGTGGCCCAGTCAGTTCCTAACTACCCTCCACCCCTTCCCTTACAGTTACACGAGAAATTTGGTTTTTTATCCAGGAAAGCATCATATTGCTTCTCTAACTAATGGTGGAAATTGAATTATCTTATTAATTCTTATTCTCTCTGCACAGGTGCTACTGAACGTATGGATACTCGATTGGGTGCCTTCAAAAGACCTGATTTACTAGGAGGTGGAAGTATGGGCCATGAGGAGTCTGATGAGTCATCTCTTTCTGGTGAGATGTCTCATTTTTATTCTAACAACCATCATTCTGGGAATGAAGCTGTTTCCAAATGGAAGCTAAAAGGGAAAAGGAATGTAAGGAATCTGGGAAAAAGATCCATGGATGCAGCAGAGATAAGAGGTTATGATGGACCTGCACATGTGATATATCATGAAGAGAGGGGAACCTTCAGAAGAAGGCCGTTAGGTCAGAGTTTTCATAGAAATCATGATTTTAATGATGATCTGGATTTGGCTGGTTGGAGTGCAAGAGATTTTGGGACCCAAATGGTTGGGTTTGATGATAGAGGGTATTCTTGTACACCAAGGGATTCATTCAGAAGTAGAAATAGTTTCAATCGTAATTTATTTGATTGGGAAGGCATGCCTTGGGAGAACCATGCTTCTATGAAAAGAGAGTGGGAGGACAAACCGTGGCACTTTGATCCGATATTTGCTGGCCATCATCATTTTGGTGGGAGGAGAAGATCGATGTTATTAGATGTGGATTTGAAAGTCCAAGCAAGCTATCAGAAAGAACCTGTACCTATAGTTTCATTGATGAGCAAGTTCGATGGGAAGGCAATAATAGGGCATCCCATTCAAATTGAAGCTGTAGAAGACAGTTCAACTGAGACCTATCTCCCCTCCGATGGTTATTTCAGTAATGGAATAATTAACCATGATGGAAATACTTCACTTCCACCAGCGTGGAGGACAGCCAAGAGGACCAATCTTAGGGTCCCACGTCTGCACCCACCATTTGCATTGGGTAGTCATGAAGCTGCCGAATATCATTTTTCAGATCATGAAGGAAAACCACCTTTCAAGAAATACAATGTAGGAAGTTCAGATTATAAGACAGGCATGGCTAAAAAGAGCATATCTCATGTTCCTTGCTCTCCTACCGACAGGAAGTTTCAAAGAAAGTTACCGAAGAAAGTAAGCTTATCTTCCAGCCAGAAAACAAGAACTCTATCATCAATCGGTATAGAACAAAATCTCGGTTCTAAGCCTATACATGATAGTGGTAACTGTCAAATGGATGGATTACTCAAACCAGAGTCATCTAGACCGACAACAGTGGCTTGCATACCTGTCAAACTAGTATTCAGTAGGTTACTTGAAAAAATCAATAGGCCTCCATCAAGAGCAGCTAGTAAAGTGATTCTCTCCACTAGTGATGCAGTAAGGGATCCGTCATAGATTACATTGTACATTGATACAACAAAACGTTTAATACTGTCAGCAAAATAAGCATTGCTAATTTCCTCTTTTTGACAAAAAGCATTCCCACCAACATTGTCAGCATTGTTAAGGTGAGGTACCTGCTTTCTTTTCAATAATTAGATCAACTAGGTAATCACCATAGAAACTAAAAATATACTTGATGAACATATTCATTGCTTGTAGCTTCTTTTAGGCTCTCACTTTTACTGGACTTCTGTTTCTGACATGTCAATTGGAGAAAAAAAAAGTATTGTCAGGTACTAAACAGGTAATGGAGATATTATAGCAGTAGGCAGTTTGGATTTTGAATAGATATATGTAATTATGTACATCTGGTCACGGAGCCAACCTATTCATTATTTTCATTACTTGAACCTTTATGGAACTTGTACTCTTGTACGAGCAGTCTATGGATGCCCCAGTTTTACATTTGTAAGTAGATTTTGACTAGAAAAAGTGAACAATTTATGGGCATTTCCTATTACAGGACAGGAAAATGATAGCAGGTGGAATCTGTCATTTACTAATGTGTTTCTTCCTACTTTTACCTCTGTTTGGGATACATACGCTGAATGTATGACAACATGCCTTATCTATATGGGATTTTTTGTCTTCTTCTGCATTTCCCATCTCTGGCTTCTGTTCTTCCTCACCCTTTTCTTCTTTTAGAGTATATATATTCAAATTTGTACATTAGTCTGATTCCATCTCCATTTCAGCAGACAGTATTTTCATACCCAAAAAGAAAAGAAAGAAATACTATAGCCATGGAGCAAATTTCTTAAAGGGGCAGTCCAGTAGTTTAATCTGGAGAAATTTTTATTTGAAGGTTACCTTGGTGATGGATGGGCTATAGAATGGGAGAGCAACATGGAAACCATAAGAAAACGTACACGTTAACGAAAAGCTTGGACCATTAGCCAAAACATGATTATCATAGCCGTGAACCAATGCCTCTGCCTCTAATATTAAACATTTATCCTCGCAACGCATCGGAGCAGCTGGAAGGGGAATTCTTCATAGAAAATTGCTTACAAGCAATTCATGCAGCCGAGAGAAGTCTCATATACAATATACAAGGACCCCTTCACACCCCCCCGCATGAGAAGAAGATTAGAAGAAAATAAAATAAATATATAAATTAAAATGCCTATGACACTTGGAGAACGTCCTCCAACTCCCCATAATGCAACAATGAGACTGATTTTAAGAGTAACGAGTCAATGCTTGACACCTGGAGCATATCCACCGAGTTTTTAATGTGAATTTTTCTGATCAAGCTATCTGCCGCCGGATATAAGTATCTTCATGTACAAAAACAGGATCTTGAGAGCTTTGGGGTGGGAACTGTGGTTGTGCCATGGCAATGCCACTTTGATTAGGATAAGGTGCATTTCCCCAAGGACCAGTACTAGTAGTGTTCTTTGCCATGTTCAAGGTGAGATAATATAAGATGCCAAGAGCGATACTTGCAACGGCTAAGACAGCACCCCCAGCAAAGACTCCAGGTTTAACAACATAGCAATAGTAGTTGCCAAAGTAGACACTCTCTTCACCATGTTGATCATTGAGCGCAGAACCAGTTAGCAAGAGAAGGAAACCTATAACAAATGTGAACCTGCAGGGATGGAATCAATATCAACATAGTCAACCGATAAATTACAGGATTTAAAACAAGTTACTTTCTCCAAAATAAAGAAGCATTTCATTTTCATTAATTACTCGAAAGAGAAAGTTGGCATACTACAAGCAACAACAACTTATAAAGAAAACAAATGCAATCCTACAATATACATCACCATTAAGCATAAACCAAGGAAAACCACAAAATAAACCAGACATGTTAAGTATTTGCTACTCTTTGAGCAGAATTGACTCCATATATGCTATTGATGATGATGATGATGATGATGATGATGATGATAATAATAATAAGATGATGATGATGATGATGATGATAATAATAATAATAATAATAATAACCTCTACTCTCTTTAAAGTTCTTATAATGTTCAGGCATCTGTTGTCAATTGTACGTAATAGATCTGAGCTTCACAGGTAAATTGAAGCAATAACAGGTGAAAGATCATTCCGCACAAGTTACTACTAACCGTCCTCTAAGTAAAATAAGCTGAATTAAACATTGTTTTGAACTCATAAATCTAAACCTTAACTATCTTTTATGACAACTTACTAGGTCCATCTTCACTGTTTTTGCTTTTTTATTTCTCCCTTTCTTCCTCTTTCCCACTTTCCCTGTCCGTCCCTGTCTGATAATTCCTCTGCCCAACCGATTTTTCTTACCTCTGCTTTATCACTTTGTTTGGTTGGCAATTATCTAGGTTGTTTTAAGTGGTTCTAATTGTGTTTTCATTAGATGATATTAGTTTCATGGACTGAGACTCCCTCCAAGTGCATTCCTGCTTATGCTAACAAAGATTTGGTGTGACAGCAAATGACAAGGATCAAGATTGCACGCAAAGATTATAATTTACCACAGCAATTCCCTCTATCATCTATTATTCACTGCTTTCCTTAAGTAAAAGAAGTCAAGTTCAAATTTCTAGAATCATGTTGTTGTTTCATGCCTATGAAATAGAGACCACTAAACTTAATTTCTTTACACTCAAGCATCCAAAAAATCATGACAAATGGAGAATACAGAGATACGTAAGCAAAGCAATTTAGTACAAGTACTCTTTACAACCCTAATAGTAGATAGATTTGAAGCTTAAAAGTTAAAAAGCACACGCAAGCACTACAATTAAAGCAACACGAAATTTCCAAGTAATTCTTCAGCAACAACAACAAAGAAGATGCCAATGGTGTAGGATAGGGATGAAAGTTCTCCCACCATATTCTGTCTCAACAACTTAATAGTTAATTCACCCCAAGTCCCTAACCTTATGTCAGTCCAACGCCAGTAACTACATCCAGCGTCAACTCATGAATATAGAATACTCAATCCACCTTTTCACCCATCGGAATCAAGGCAGGAGATGCATATATGAAATAATAATAGTATACATTTAAAATCCACAGATGTTGTAAAATTTGGTATCACTGGGAATGGAAAAATACATCAGCCTATCATTCAAACTGTGATTTACTCTTCTCTCTTAGGGGAAAAAATCAAATTGGCCACTATGGCTTAATTAACATTTAATCGGTGATCACGTTGTGGTGCCGGCTCTTATTTAAAATAATAATAACAAAACAATGAACAAAATCGCCATTGTGGTCTAGAGATAAAGGCTAAGATTCCACAAAGGACAAGATACTGGGTCCATAATTTAGTTCCTACCATATTAAAAGAAAGCAAAGAAGCAAATAATCAAAATAAAGTTTTATCCAAAAGTTGTGTTCGAGATTTACCAAGAAACAACATAGAAAATGAGAGCTTTAGTCCAGTTATTGTTCCAAGTTTGACTAGTTCTTTTGCAGCAGATACACCCAGTTGCACAGTTGATAATTATTTGAGCTGCTAGGAGTGCTGCTGCCGCAGTTAAGCCAAGTCCAAGTGCAGGACTCCGGGGGTATGAACATTGTGTAAGAGAGACAAACTTAACTTCATTAACCTATAAAGAAAAAGAAATATTTAATCAAGAATATCGATAACAATGACAAAGCTCACCTGATGCAAAGAGTATTTAATAACATATTAAAATCAGTATTAGCATATCATTCACATCTTTGGTTTGACACACACCAGCTGGAAGCTGATTTAACAAAATTCATCAGAGCAAGCATTTTGGAGGAAATAGATAAACCAACTATCTATTGACTACCTATGCTTCCATGAAGAAAATCCTTTATTCTTAGAATACAAATTTTTAATCCGTACTATCATAAGTAGCATAATTCTGTCAACAGATGGATGTCACACTTTTGACGATTTAAGTCAGGATTTAAGAAATAGCACGGAAGCAAGCATTAGTCAATTCGAGCAAAATCAACTTAAAAGAAATGCAGAACACCAAACTCAAACCAGTATAACATGAAAGTCATCTGAACCAATACTCATTCTATTCAAATACTACAATATACACTATAAGTTGGAAATTTGCAATTTCAAGGCACTGCTTTCTTAGGGGTTCCAAAGAAGTAATTATCTTCTTTTTTCACAGTTTCCGCACAGATACTACATAGCAAAACAAGAATAAAAAAAAGTTTAAAGAATTTTCCATAAGAATTTGCAATAAATTGCTAGCAAGAAGAATTAAGCTTCTCTACTAAAGAAATGATTAAACCAACAAAAACTATACCCTGCTGAAGTCAATTTCATTTTTCAACCTCTACACAATCATTAAAAATGAAAAACAAAGAGACAAAACCAAATCATTGTTTCTTTGTTCTTAATTGCCAAAAAGAGCAACAGTATTTGTTCTTTTGCACAGTTATTTTAATCACCTAAGCACACAGAGTATGTGTAAAGCAAAGCAACAGATATGATAGGTAAAATTAAAAAAGCAAAAAGACAAGAATTTGAAAGAAACCCATTAAAGAAGATCCAATTAAAAATCCAAAGGGTAAATTTATTATACCTTAATCCTAGTAGCTTCAGCAGCAAAACCAGTAGCGGCTGATAATACCCCCAAAAAACCCACAACACAGCATAAAATTAAAGGCTTTCTTTCCATCTCTTAACACAGTTTTGTTCTTGTTTTTGAGAAGTGAGGGTGAGAGTGAGCTTCTTGTTGAGAATGTTTGTCTGAAAGAGAGGAGTTTCTTAGGATTTTTCTGGCCAGAAAGAGTTTCTTAGTATTAAGGAAGTCTTTTTGTGTCTGAAAAAACTGTGAAAGATGGAACGGAAGGAGAAAACGTAAAGTTGGTACCAAAAGAGTTTGCTGTTTCTTCTGGTGTTGTGTGTGGGCGTGGCTTTATTTATATTCTTTTACTTATTCAATAAATTTTATTGCAATGAGGATAGTTAAAGTTAAGCCTTGAAGGAATATATATAATTTAATATTTGTTTCATTCCAATTATTTTTTTTCCTTTTTTTTTTTAAAATTCTCCAACTTTTTTTTGGCAACAAAATTCTCCAGCTTAGTGAAAGTGGAAATCATCAAAATAGTAATACTGTATGATTACACTTCATAAGACAAAAGAATTATTCACGTTTGTTAAAAAAAATTATTCATGTTTGAATCTTATAAAAAAAATAAGGAAAATATATGTTCGGAGAATTTTTCTTTACGTGAAATTTGACGTAATTTTGAGTTAGTCCGAATCGAATTCCTGAATGCTTTGGCATCGTTTTCTGTTTTTCTGTTTTTCTGTTTTTGTTTCATTTTGGTTTTATTTTTATTGTGTTGTCAATTTTTTGAAAACAAAAACATGTTTAAATATACAAATCTATTGTATGATTTTAAATAAAAAAGTAAAAAAAAAGTGAAAAAGTATGTGAGTTACTGTTCATCAATGTGTTTATGTGTTTTGGTGTTTTGGAAAAACATGAAAACACAAAGTTCTTGTTGATTCTGTTTCCAAAATTTTTGAAAACAAAAACAGCATACCAAACATGTTTTCACTGTTTTAGTTTAAAAAAAAAATTGACAACAGAGAACAGGAAACAGAAACATTACCAAACAACCCTTAAGATTTTACATCAAACAAAAAAACTTATATAAGGTGTAAATTTGGATTACTTTTTCATCATTGTAAAATATATATTTTATACACTAAAAATTTGATAAATATAACTGAATTTCATGATTTATTCTTCTATGTCGTGTGGATTGGATTTCAAACTAATTTTTTTGGTGAAATATTTCAAACTAATTGAAAACGTCTAATTATTTGTTTGATATACAAATACAATACATTTTTCAACCAATAAGGATAGATATTAAAATATGCAACTTTTTGGTACTTATTAAAATATGCATTCTTGCCGTGAGATAAATAGAACGAAAATATGTAAAATATGTTCATTTTGGCCACTAAATTACTTTAAAAATAATATAATGATAATGTTTTTTCTTTTTTGTTTGTGTGTGTACAAATGTGAATGAATAAGTTCTTAAATTCAATGGTCAATTTATTAAAATATTACCAATACAAGAAATTTAGAATTTTCGGCCAAAAAAAATCTTCCTCCTCGTATATATACTTTCAAATGAGAAATTTATTATTTGATGATGATTCTAAGTTACAGTTCATACCAAAGTACCAACCATAATTCTAAAAAAAAAAGAAAGTCAACTTCTCTCATCTCTCAACTATCTTCTCTTCTGAACAAACAAGCAAATAGTAGTATAGTACAATATTATATCACTTATAAAGCTAGCCACATAGGCTTGTACCATTGTACTGAAAATGACCCCAAAACCAATATCCAAAACCATTTAATGTCAACTTTTCAAGTATTCCAATTTTAAGAATAAAGCATTGAAAAGGTGCATGTTCCAACTGTGAGATTTTAGATTCAATTTCTACCGTTTTCAATATGTGTGGGTTTTGTGCTATTTTGCTAGTTTGTGTTTAATTGTTAGGAAAGAACCAATATAATGAAAAAAAAACTTGCTTAATTATGGAGATCCGAGAGTTAGCCAACGAGAAGGGAATCTAAAGCTAATATTTGTGCTCGTAGTTTAGTTAAATTTGATTGTATTATGTTTGCTAACTATGTGCGGTATGTGACTTTACCCTCGGTATTTGTAATCTGAACTCTTTAATTGAATGAATCTATTACTAAAAAAAAACTTTCCTCGTTGGACAAATTTTGCTCATTAATCTTATTTAATTAGCCAAACTGAATTATTTATTTATAAATATTAAAAAGTAGAAACCTATCTAATTTGTATGACCTTTTTTTTAGAAATATTTTTTATACATAAAATATTATTTAAATAAATTATATAATTTTATTGTTTTTTTATCCAATTTGGTTATCTTATACTCAAGAATTAAAAAAAAAATCCCTCGAAATATTATATCTTATTTTATCTTACTACTATATATAAAATCATGAACTCAAAATTACTAATTGGGAAATTTCATAAATACCTTCAGTATTATAATATAATAAATTTTTAATCATTGTCGTTTTTAGTCATTTAACTTTTTTTTATTAATTATAGAAAGATATTTTAAATCCATATAATTATATATATACTTCCAAAATTATTTGAAATTTTTTTATTTTTAATTTATATTTATATAATTAAATCGTGGGTGGCTAGAAGGAACTACTTTTACAAAATCACCAATTTATTAAACTAAAATTAAATTTAACAGCAAATTTTGTATCCTAAGTAGTTAATTGCTATATTATTGCTCCATTTGGGAAATTGGCTACGTGCACTATCTATAATTGGAAGCTAGGAAAAGTTCAGCATGTCTTCCATGTACTTAAAAAAAAAAGAAAAAGAAAAATCAGTGTGAATTCGATTGATAATTGTTATAATAAAATATAAATTGTCTTTCTTTAATTTTCTTTTTTATTCTTCGACATGCCTATTTTGCTGTAAGAAAGACTTAATTGTATGGTTTTTTTTTTTTTAAAATAATGCTATTAGGAATTGAACCCTAGCCACTAGAACTAAAGCCTGGTTTGGTATTGCGGTTGGAGATAAAAAAAGAAGAAGCTATTTTTACCCCAAACGCAATGCCAAATAAATCTTGGTTTGTGTCTCCTCTCCCCTTCCCTTCTCTTCTCTTTCTCTTTCTCTGGTGTTTCTCCCTGAGTTCTTTGTTTGCTCCTCCTCTTTCTTGACTAGTACTGTCAAGGGGGAGGAGGGGTTTGATCTTTTATTTCGTTTTCTGTTTATTTTGTCTTAAGATAATGTCCCACATATCTGATATGTTTGACATTTTAGTCTCCAGATTTCTTGATTTTGGATGTTTGAGTCAGATTAGTTTGAGTAAGTTGAGTTTGTTGAGTTAGTTTGTTTTGAGTTTACAATAGATTGTGATTGTTTATTCCAGATTGAGATGAGTCTTCTTTGTGATCATTGGAATCATATGGAGTTTTTCGGATCACTCACCTTTCTGACGTTGGTTAAAACTTTTTGTTGGAACAAAAAGCGAAAACGAGAAACTCATGAGGAAGGTTCGAAACTCCAACTCATTTAAAGGATTCATATCATGATGTCAGATTCAGATCAAGACGATGGGGAAATTCATGTTCAATCTATTGTAATTTACGTTATGATCATTGTAATTTCATTTTTATAAATGAAAATTAGGTTTTCTTAAAAAAAAATCTTGATTTGTGTCAAAAGCTAATTTTGACCGCAAAAGCCAAGACAACCTGAAAAGCTAACTGTAGGTATGCTTTTGCGTTTCTAAAGTGTTTTAGGATATTAAATTACTAAAATCTTCTAATTATTTTTCTTTTTTTTTCTAACCAAAATATCATTTTTAGACATTTTTTTCCTTTTATCACACTTTTTCACCGTAATACCAAACATTATTTACATTTTCCTGCTGTAATTTCAAAAAGTACTTCTTAAAAGCACTTTTTGCAAACCGAGCTTTTTCAAACTGGAACCTCAATGTCAAACTAGGCCTAAGAATCCACTCTACTAGTCTACCACTTGGCTCTAATTGATTTTTTTTTTGTGTGTAAAGCCCTAATTGATGTTATGGTTCGTCATAAGCAATCATCACGATTTGATTTTCTATTAATAATTTTAATTTTATTTTCTATTGTCGCAACGTACGGGTCCGGGGAACCTTGCCGTTAACAACTTAAAAAGGGAGTCGCCACTAATCATTTTCGAGGTGTGATTAGTCACCTAATTAGCCTAACCAGTCTAATGAGGTCCAAGGCTTGGCATGAGACCCACTAAACCTATAGGTCCGGTCTTGTAACCTGAATCTAGGTTCGGGAGTCGATTACGCCCAGGGGATTGGAATTCGGTGAGCTCGGTGCAGCACATTTTCAAATAGATCAGGGTGATTCGGTGAATCAAGTTAATGTGGTGCATTATTTCTTTAAGGTAGGATTCGGTGAGCTTGGTGCAGCACATTTTCAAACAGTTGAGGACGATTCAGTGAATTAACTTACTGCGGTGCAGTATTTCTTCAAAGTTTGATTCGGTGAATCAAGGTTTTTGCAACTTTCCAATAAAACAGGTGTCTACGTCTTTGTGCACTTCCTAGCTCTCAAAAAGTGTACAAACTACTCCTTTGCGCACTTCCCGATAGTTAGAAAGCACACAAAAAGGGACAGCTGTAGACACCCATTTTTGTCCTATATCCTTCAATATATACTATATATTATTTTTAGTGACTATGGAAATTACTTAAAGGCCAAATTGAGGATTAATGTGGTGTCTCCTTTTGGCTTTTTTTGGTCTTTTCTCACTTTTCTAATGACTAAAAAGGCCCTTGATGAATTTCCTCCCTTATTTTTCCTGCTGCCCTTTTTTGTAATTTACTGTTTTTATATTTATGATTAAGTGTGTTTTAATTACATATTAATTTTGTGTGGATATTAGGATTTACCGGTTCAACTCCTTTGCCGGAATTCCAAAGGATTGGTGCTATAAATGTATCTGCAATAATTGTTGATTCATGGGTAAACTATTGACATTTCATTCATGTTTTCCTTTCGTCTTCATTTCTATTTGGGTGGGTTTCTTCTTCCCTAACATTTCTCTGAATTGGTTTCACAAGGACTCCATTCTGTTTCCTAAAATTTCCAAGTGGACGTTGATAAGATCCTTCCATTTAATTTATATCTAGAGATGGAGGAGTAGAATATTAGCTTTATTTTGATGAATTACCTAGAGATGGTGTAGAATTTAGGTAATACACTTTTAAAATGACAGAGAGGCCATGTGTTTCGCTTTATATATGCGAATTATTTGTTTCGATGTATGAGTTTCTCCTAACTGATTAACTTACAGCCAATGCAACATTTTCTTATTAACCGACTTAAACAACTAAAAAAATATAGTCATAATAAGAAGATGATTGCAGCGCAAACGCAGGCCGCCCTGCTTGTTTAAATTAAAGTTGTTTCTTATTTGGCATTAAGGTCATCCAGGGGCATTTTGGTCATTTGCATATTTAGGGGCATTTTGGTCATTCTAAGTTCACTTTTAATTTAGACAAGCAGGGCGGCCTGCGCTTGCGTTGCAGTCATCTTCTTATTAGGGTGATATTTTTTTGTAGTTGTTTAAGTCGGTTAGTAAGAAAATATTGCATTGGCTGTAAGTTAATCCGTTAGGAGAAACTCATACATCGAAACAAATAATTCGCATATATAAAGCAAAACACTTGACCTTTCTTTCATTCTAAAAGTACATTACCTAAATTCTACTTCATCTTTAGGTAATTCATCAAAAAAATCTAATATTCTACTCCTCCATCTCTAGATATAAATTAAATGGAAGGATCTTATCAACGTCGACCTGGAAATTTTAGGAAACAGAACGGAGTTCATGCGAAACCAATTCAGAGAAATGTTAGGGAAGAAGAAACCCACCCAAAAAGAAATCAAGACGAAAGGAAAACAGAATTGGAATGTCAATAGTTTACCCATGAATCAACCATTATTGCAGATGCATTTATAGCACCAATCCTTTGGAATTCCGGTAGAGGAGTTGAACCGGTAAATCCTAATATCCACACACAATTAATATGTAATTAAAACAAACTTAATCATAAATATAAAAATAGTAAATTACAAAAAAAGGTAGCGGGAAAAGTAAGAGAGGAAATTCATCGAGAGTCTTTTTAGTCACCCGAAAAGTGCGAAAAGACAAAAAAAAAGCCAAAAGGAGACACCACATTAATCCTCAATTTGGCCTTTAAGTAATTTCCACAGTCACTAAAAATAATATATAGTATATATTAGCTAATTCATCTCTTAGTCTTCTAAATTGCATTAGAAAAACCTAGAAAATCTTAATGTGCACCTTTGGCATTTTTGCATATTTCATGGCTTAGCTTCATTTAGTGATTTAGTACTGTTGCATTTTAATCATGTAGTTTAATCTTAATTTAGTTCATTGATTAGTTAACCCTCAATTTACAATTTAACAATTAGTTAGACATTTTGCATAAGTGTGATTTGCATAATTTTGAGGATGGTGTTAGTTGGAAAAAGCACATGAAAATGGAATTTGCAATTGGTTAGTAAAGCACTTTCTCACTTTGCACATCTAATTAGTCCCTTTAAATTAGTACCATAATTAGAAAGCATATTAGAATTTGAGGTAATCTCATATGGCATAGCACTTTGTATTACATATTTTCTTAATTTCATGCATAGCATTACATCTTTTTGCACTTGCATCATTTGCATAAATAATGGAAAGCAATGAATAAAATGTCTCTTTTGATTTGTTGTCACATTGAAAGGTGATGATAAAAAGGGCATTTGATTTACAAATTGGCCCAAGAAATTCTTTCCTTCTCCTATATTATTGCTGCATTGCTCAATGATAGTTTCCATTAGCGTTTTCTAGAGAAACAAAGCAAAAAAAAAACAAGTTAGAGGCAAAGCAAACAGCCCAAGCAAATTGCCAATAACGCAATCCCGGAAAAATGCAAATTCGATTACCTTAGAGAGTTCAAACAGAAAAACTTTGTGAACGAAAGTTGTAGAGGATTTTTGGGGCTTCAATTTCGGCACAAGAACGACACAATTCAGATTTGAGACGAGGGAGATGTGGGCCCCGCAATATAGCCTTCCAAATCTGCAGAAATCCTGGACAACAGTTGTAGTCGGAGAAGACTTCAAATTTGGCACCCAAGGTGACTCCATTTGACAAAGCGGTCTTCATAGAGGTTGAAGAGCACTCTCCAAGCTTTCCATACCCTGCAAGAACACATCATTTGGAGTTGAATTGAAGAGGTTATGAATTTCTGAATTTCAGAGCGCAAAATGGCCCACAAGCAGCAAACAGTTTTTGAAATCATAGGTCTGTTAAGCATCCAACCTAAAACCAATTGGCAATAGGTGGAGAGGCCCTTCATGTATATAAGACACCCAGTCATGTCGAACAAAACCAATGTGAGATATTACCACTTTAACACACCCCCTCACGTGTAGCCCGGGACAACACCCAAAACAGAACGGGCCTACACGTGGACAACCGAGTCTAGGGCACAACAGGACAGACCTGAGCTCTGATACCATGTTAAGCATCCAACCTAAAACCAATTGGCAATATGTGGAGAGGCCCTTCATGTATATAAGGCACCCAGTCATGTCGAACATAACCAATGTGGGATATTACCACTTTAACACACCCCCTCACGTGTAGCCCGGGACAACACCCGAAATAGAACGAGCCTACACGTGGACAACCGAGTCTGGGGCGCAACAGGACAGACCTGAGCTCTGATACCATGTTAAGCATCCAACCTAAAACCAATTGGCAATAGGTGGAGAGACACTTCATGTATATAAGGCACCCAGTCATGTCGAACATAACCAATGTGGGATATTACCACTTTAACAAGGTCCATGTTTAAGCCTCACTTCATACCAGCAAGCATTGCAAAAATGGACATCAGACACATATAAATTTACACAGAACTCATCATATAAAATTCAAAAAAGAGAACATGCATCTTTGTATTAAAACAGTTCATTTTGCATTATATAGACAACATATTCATCACCAAAAAACCACAAGCCATTTAGGCATTTCAAGCATTATATTGCATTTAGTCACATGCTTTTCTGCCATGAATTTCCACTCAGCACTATATCACATCCATTGGCATTCATATAAGCACAACTTACATTTGCATATTAAATTCTTACACGTGGTATATATACAGAGCATATCAAAGCATCATCATAATTATTCATCACCCAAAACCACTTGGCATTTAGCATGCATTCACACACAATTCGGAGGCACTCTCTTCTGAACACAAGAATTCAAAAAACTCTCTGGACTCTATGTTTAGAAAAAGAAGATCTTGCCTCTCGCTCTCGAAAATTCTCTCCCTCCCATTGCACACATCTTCTCTCACGATGAAAAACAGAGTCTAGAGAGAAATTGAAGGAAAAATCTGTTTTTTTAAAGGTTTTGAAGAACGATAGGGAGGAGGATTGATACCTCAAATAGAGCAAAAAATCTTTGCTCGAAGAGGAAACCGAAACTCCCTGTTCTTGGTTTTGCAAATCAAAATCGAAGCTTTTTCTTTAAATTGATAGAGGGTTTTTAGGTTTTTGAGGGTGGCGATTTTGAATCTCGGGTTAGTTTGAAGAAAAAAGGTCTGGTTCAGTAAGATTAAGCAAAGGGTTTCGCTAGGGTTGCTGTGGGCTAACAAAAAAAAGAGGAGGAAAGAACAAGGAAGAAGAAAGAAGCAGATTAAAAGGGAAAGATGGGAGCCAAACGACGACGTTTCGAATAGGTAGCTTTTTTTCTCTTCAATTGACTCCCCTATAATGTTAATTTGTGCAATTTAAGGCCTGTTTGCTTCATGTACTTAGTTTTATGTCAAATTTTGTGATTGATGGAGTTATTTCTATTTGATTTATATGTGTTTATGTGGTTATGATGGTGACTTGTTGATTTAAGTGATGATTTTGCTAAAAGTTTAGATTTTTATTGAAAAAGCTTGGTCTTTGGTTAATAAAATATGATGGATTAGATTTATATTTATCATCTATGCTTTAATGGTTTATTTTGGTGAAGATTTATGTCTAAAAGGCTTAATTTGCTATTTTCATGTTAAAGTTATGAACTTTGTTTGCTATAATGTGATGAAATAAGTAAAAAATGATTAGAATTTGGTTATGATTATTTCTTGTGGAATTTAATTTAGACTTGGAAGAAAAATCAAGCCTTTAGTTTAAAGTTTTGATTTTTAATGTATAATTGATTCAAAAATGGATTCATGATTACTTTTTTGAGTTGATTTTGAGTATAAAAATGAAACCTTTGATTTAAAACTTAGATTTTTAAATTAAAGTTAGCTTGATAATTGAGTTTCATACCATTATGAGCTAATTTTAATTTTAAAACCTAAGTTTTGAATTAAAAGGTCTAATTATTTAGATTAAAATTAGCTCAAAGAAGGATTGGTGAATCCATTTGAATTAATCTTAGTCTAAAAATCAAAACTTGGATTTAAAGACTTAATTCTTTTAGTTTATATTAAATTGAGGAAATTGTCCTAGTTCATGATAGTTTAATAACTTGTATTTAGATTCATTTAAAGACTTAGATTTGTTTTTGTGTTCAATTAGGTGCCTGAAATATTCAATTTAGTTCACATAAAGACTCAAACTTGTTTCCTTGTTCACTTAGGCCCCTAATTGAAACTTTGATTTGCCTTTGGGTTGATTGAGTCCCTGTCTTTGAATTCTATTTATCTTTTGTTGCAATTTGCTCCTTAATTTGTAGTATTCATAATATGATTATGCAATTGAGCCCCTGTTTTGCATTATTTATGTTTTTTGCTTTCCTGAATTTTGCTAATCTTTTGCTTGATGTGCGGAAATATCCCCAGTTAGTCCAATTTGACCCTTAGGCTTTCATCTCTTTAAGTCATTTGTTATTTAAGTTATCGGCTTAATTAAGCCCTTGAGATTTGTAATAACTTAGTAATTAGTGTAGTTGTAAAAGTATATCTCAATCATATGCATTCATGTAGTGCATGTTATATGTCACCTTGCTATGTTCATAATGCATTAACATTCGTCTTTTGCCGAGATGAGGGACCTTTCAGATGAATGTACTCGGGTACGAATTTCTGGGAGTTCCATCTAGACCGGTCTCTTCCGTAAATACCCCCATAATGCGTGGGAAGGGTTTTTGGAGTTGACTTTGGGTAGACTTGTGTTAATGCATATAATAAAAATGATCCTTCATGCATTTTAATTGTCATTCACTGGAGTTAGCTAAATAAGAATCAGTAAGTGACCGTCTTTTAAGATGATGGGTGGGTCCCAAGTAAATGTACTCGGGTACGAATTCTTGGTCCCTGTTCCGAGATTGGATTATCCCCAAGATACCCCCATAATGCGGGAAGGGTCTCGGGTTAATTTCAAGTATATTGTTGCTTATTGATCAGATAAACTAAAATATACCAGTTCATGCATCATCTGCACTCATTTTCCTCAGGATTAAGTACAATTAAGAAAATATAAAAAGATTGTTTTTTCTTCAAAAGAATTTTTCAAAATTGATGTTCTCTTATTCAGTTTTCAAAAGAGGTTAAAATTGGTAATCAAGAGCTTTTAAGATTTAAACAGAAGTTTTCAAATTCAAATCAGACTTAGTCACAAGGTTAGAAGATCAATAAAAGATGGAAAATGTTTTTTCCAAAATAATAAGAAAAGAGGATTTCCACACCATTTTTAGGGAGACTAAAAATGGAAGTTTTCAAAGCAAAGTAAAAGCCTTTAAGAACAAGAATAAAAGGTTTTGACACAACATTTTCAAAGTATCTTCCTGGTGCGGAAGATTCAACAAGAGAACAAACAGTGAAAGAGAATCAAAACAGAATTGATTGACGGTCGTTCGGTCACATTCTTCGAATTCTCGACATTTGTTAAAAAATGATTTTATTTTCTTTTATAACCCTTTTCTGATGATAATCAAAGATAAAAGCAATTGTTTAGTGTTAAACCCATCAGATTTAGTTTAGACTAGAGGTACCGTCGTTTGACGGGCGTCTTGGGGGTGCTAATCCTTCCCCGAGCGTAACCAACTCCCGAACCCATAGACTCTAGTTAAGCAGACTGTATTAGGTTTAGTATTACCTTCGCCAGGCTTAGGTTAATATTAGACTTAATAACATGGATAGGTGGCTAATCACACCTAGGCAAAAAAAGATTAGTGGCGACTCCTCGTTTCCAAGTCGTTTCGGCAGGGTTCCCCGGACCCGAACGTTTCGACAAAAATTTTAACTTAGAAATCCATTATATATATATATATATATATATATATGGTGAGAAATCATCAGAATATCATTCATTCAATCACTGCTAGCAACAGGTGAACATCAATCAAAAGGGAAAAAAAAACAAAATAATTAGGTGAAGAAGAAACAATGGAAGAGGCATCAAATTCTTGAAACAAAAGTAAATAGGAGTAACATATTTATCACTGAGTGTTAGCGGTCCATATTAATTACCCATAAATGAAACCACAACCAAAGAACCTGACAAAGCACGTAGAAAGGGAAAGAATGAAATCGAGAGATAAAAACAAAATAACAACATATGGTGATTTAAACTGAATAAAGCTTCTATTCTTACTCCTCGTCAAAGGTGACCCACACCAGTCGGAGCTCTGATAGGAATTAATTTGATCATGATTTTCCCCAAGTATCTGCACCATTCACAACCAATAATATTAAGAAGAAAAGTTTCATTAGAGAGAATTGTTTCACCTCTCACACATCGGGTGGGGCTGAAGTGAAGACTGAACAATAAATCAAAATTTATTCCAAAATCGATCAAAGAAATTACCCTTGGATTGAAGTCTTGCAGTTTCTCATGGGCTTTTCTTCTCTTCCTCTCTCCTCCATTTGTTCTCCCTTTTCTTTGTCATGCCCAGCTCTGTTTTCCCTCTTTCTCTCTGACCCTCTCTTCTCTTTCCCGTTCTCTTTCTTTCTCTTGCTTCTTCTATTGAGCTCCTTGTAAGAACTTCCGTTACCCATTAAAAAAATCTATACAACTTGAAATTACCATTAGATCCATTTCAATAGCAGGCAAATCAATGAGCATCAACCTTTATACCGGTTTTTGAGTATTTTCACTTCTCCCCTTTATTGTTTCTTATAATATATGAACAAAATTTGGAGTTAAAAAATAATTAGAAAAGAACTTTTGATGTATCTTACAAAGTGTTTTTTCTTATAATACAAAGGATAATTTAATATAAAATAATTTAATAGATTATAATAGTTTTAGTTTTGTTAAATGTAGTACTATTTTTAATTCTTAAGCAACAATAATATAATGAAAATTTTAAAAATATATTATAACATATAAATACTATATATTGCTAATAAAAATTTACATAAAAAATCATAAGTAATTGTGATTTAAATCAATAGATTTTCTACATAAAATTTGGTCAAAAACTTAGGTTAGTTATAATAATGCTACTTGCCAGTCTAATTTTACTGTCTAACAGACGTGTTACTGGAAAAAGTTACCATAATTTTTAAAACCTTGAATAAGTACTTAATTCCGGAAAAAAACAAAGTAATCAATTAGAAATTAATTTTCAAGAGTTATTTTATGTTTAAATTAAATTAAGAGTTTTGCTACTTGACCCTCAAATTTGACCCCCCACTTGACCCTCCTAACATGTCATTAGAAAACTTACTATAATTTCTAAAACCCTGATCGGTCATCAGCAATCATAAAAATAATCCCCACAAAATCCTAACTAAGTAGATAGGGTAAGCAGGGGTCGATCCCACAGAGAAGGTGGATAGACTTTATTTGAAGATACAATCCTTAGAAATCTCTCAAAAGCTTTGCGTAAAAACAAGGGATTAAAAATAATAATTGAAAAGAAAGCAATTAAACTAGAAAACAAAACAAAATAAATTAAATCTAGATCTATGGCAGTTAAGAAAGAAAACAAGAATTAAAAAGCATACTTCTTCTCCAATGGTAGAAAACAATCAAATTGATTATGGGTCCTTGATTTAAAAGATGAATTCAATATTAAATCCTTGATGATAACTGGCCTAGGGAAACCCTAACATGCTATTTAGATAAGATTACCGGTTAAACCTTAAATTACCCCTTTCATTAACTTAACAAATCAATTACCGGTTAAGGCTTAAAGATTCGCCAAGCAACAAAGCATTAAGATCAACTATTTAATTAGTTCTTTCACACATGCTTAACAAGTAAAACCATACAACAACCAGATAAATCTGATCACTGGCATGCAAAACCCATTGAGCGTCTATTAAACGTCATCAATTCACTATCAAACAATCAGACTCGAGGGTAAACTGTTCTGCCTGACTTAGCAATAGATCTCTCAAATTATTTCTTTAGTGGCCACAATAAATCAATAAAAATCAATATCATGAAAAAAAAAACAGAGTTTAACATGCTATCTATCAAAAATAAAATACCAAATTATAAGCACAAAAATCTCACCATGTCAATTGATTGAATTCACCAAAGGATTAGAAGTATTAAGAATTTAGCTCCTTATGGATTTGGGAAAATCCATGAGAGACTTAAGAAAACTTACAAGACTTTGGGGCGAAATCCTCCTCTTGAAAACCTAGGGTTGCCGCCCCTCTCTATGCAAAGAGAAGGTGGCGATACCCTAGCTCTAAAACTAGAAGAAAAACTAGAACTAGAAGAGAAAAAGAAGAAGAGAAAATTATATGTGTGTAGGTATGTGATTTGTGTTACAGGGGGTGGCTATTTATAGTGGAAATAACCCTAGGAAATCCAATTCTAAGTAGGAAAGGAGTCTAGGACGTTTTAGGGTCTAACTTAGACTCTATGTTAGATTAAAAGTCTACCTATAACCAAAATCCTAGTCAAAATAGGATCCTGAAAAATTCTGGATTCGTGCAGGGATTTCGATGGTGATTTTGGGCTTGAAAACGGCAGAACTGGATCTTGGACTT
Organism: Corchorus olitorius; assembly: GCA_001974825.2. Classification (NCBI taxonomy): domain Eukaryota; kingdom Viridiplantae; phylum Streptophyta; class Magnoliopsida; order Malvales; family Malvaceae; genus Corchorus; species Corchorus olitorius. The sequence continues at coordinate 105,923 of AWUE01012671.1, forward strand.
CAAAGAAAAGTTGTAGATCTCGGAGTCAGCTTTCCAACGCCTATTCACGGGCCTAAAACGGACATCTGAGCAGAAAGTTATGATTTTTCTACCGAGACTGCGCTGAATCCTAATCTTGTTAGGACTAGAAGCGGGAATATGCGGGAATTTAATACTTCCTTGGATATTGGAGGCACAAATTGGGTTTTTAATTACAATTGTGGGCTTATATGTGCTGAGTATTTTCCCATATAAAATATCCAAAATTCCTTGGCTTAAGGGCTTATTCATGGCTTGTCTTCAATCCTTCGCGATTAACCTCCAATCTTCAATTATTTCCTCTTGAAATAATTCTTCAATAGTCTTCAAATTATCTTCAATGAGTCTTCAAACACGAACTTCCAATCTCCAAATCCATACTCAAAATTGCTAAATCCATATTTGAGTAAAAAGTCGTCAATTTAGCTCCAAAAAGAGTGAAAAACAACAAGTTTCCACTTTTCTTGTCTTTAAGACCTAAAAACACAAATACTCATAAAATAGGGTTAAATTCCACATAAAAATAGTAAAAAGCATAGGAAAATGATCATAAAAATAGGGTCTTTTTTAGCTCGATCATAATTTCCCCCACACTAAATCTTTGCTTGTCCCTAGCAAACTAATGCATAAGAACTTAAGAAAACAAAAACAAGGACTAATGCAAATAAAGATTCCACTTTCGTAGGTGTACGACGACACTTAGCACGTGACACAAGCCATTTAAACCTGAGACTGATAGAGGTACTCAGGAGGTGTTATGTCACCTGAGGGTTTACTTAACTAGGACGATACCCACAAACATGTTTAGACTGACTCGATAGACTCATGGGTTAATATGAAAAATAGAACAAATTTTGTACAAATCTATGTTTAAATCCATTCTTGTCAAAAAATAAATTTTTAATGCATACACATATCAAAGATTAATGCAATCATGAAATCAAAATAACAAAGAATAATAAGAGCACTTAATTCAAAAGATCAAGAAATAGCAAGCATTTTTATTCTTAAGTAACCATAATTAAAGTAGTTCTAATCACTTACCATTCATCACATCCTATAACTACTTCTTTCCATAAACTTATGTCTTCATCTTTATCTCCATTACTCAAAGGAATGCATATCATGGATACAAATCAAGGGTTTTCGTGGATTATAATAGATTTTCAAAGGGTAATTAGGTTTTAGAAAAGTGTTCATGATTTGGGGTTACTAACTCCCATTTTTGAGGCTACTAGCACTCTAGAAGGACTTTTTTTTTCTTCTTCTTCAGAGGGACAATATTTCTGAAATATCATGCCTCTTATCCTCTTTCCAAGGGATACTAACTTCTTTTGTTTAAGAAAAGAGTGACAACAATGGATCAAATTTTTTTTTTAACAGAAATACCTCTTCTCCTCTTGCATGAAAACACTTCTTTTTATGAAAACAATTTTTTAACTACCCTTTTATATAAGTAGTCCCCCACACTTGTTCTTGACGTATCCATAACATACTTTCATAATTGTAATTTCATTAAAAATTAAACACAAGTTCTAGAAATAGGCAATCATAGAAGTAGTAAACAATAAGATCATATCACAAACTCTAATTATACCTAATTCTAAGAAATAAGATAACATGCTAAAAATCAATCAATCAAATAAAGCATTCTTAAAAATTCTAAGCATTATCATTCATAATCAAATCAATCACTTAATATATGCATGAAAAATTCAAAATTGTGCAAAATTTTTGAAAAATTTCATGGATTTCTATGCATGTAGACTCTCCATTAGACTCTCTCCCCCACACTTAAAAGACACATTGTCCTCAATGTAAATGCACATGTGTGTGTTATGTCCCTCATAAGTGTGATGATTAAGTAAATTAGCTAACGAAATACTTGACTCATAAAGAAAGTGTCGACCCAATCAAGCAATTCAAAGCATTAATCATGGCAATATAGCATAAGTCATTATAGAGATCTAAATCAAAACATAGAAAACATAGAAAAGAAATACAAACAACTAATTCAAATCAAGAAATAGGCAATCAGTCAAAGCAATAATTAATCAAAGCATGCAAAGAAAAAGTAAATGGAGAAGAGTTTAAGAAAGCTTCTCTATTTATGTGGCACGGGTTAGAGGTGGCATGGCGTGGATGGCCGGTGGTGGCTCGGTGTTTGCGCGGGCTACCATGGTGATGACCGTTCTCGGCCAAGCTTGGCACGCAAGTGGAGCGGATGAGGCTGGTTGTGTCGCGCGGCTGGTGCGGCAGTGGCCGGGCCATAGCCGGGTACGGTGCGCGGATAGCTAGGCCATGGCAGGCCTAGCATGTTTTGCGGCTCGGGCATGGCCAGTCCTGGCCAGGCCTTATGTGTAGACGGCCGGGCCATAGCCGGCCAAGCTAGTTAGGTTGGCTCGATCATAATTGGCTTCCATCCTTTGCTCCTCTCCTTTGGGCTTCCATTCGGTTTCTTTTGCAAATGTTCAAAAAGCTCCAATTGTTCGACTTGTTTCCTTAATTTGAAATCCTAAAAAGAAAAAGAAAAACAAAACTAAAAAGAAAATTAACATGTTAGTAAATTCTTGGGTTGCCTCCCAAGCAGCGCCTTTCTTTAATGTCTTTGGCTAGACCTTCCTTCATTTCCCTTTATTAGGGTGGATCATACCACTTCAAAGCATAAAGCAAATATGATGAGATTGGAAGTATATGAGCACAAAAATATGAAGGTAAAAAGAAGAAATAAGGAAAGAAATCACCAATTTTGTTGAGAGCGACTCCATGAATAGTTAGGAATGACAATGCCATCTTTGTCGCCGTGAGAGGTTGATGCAATAGATGCTTTCGGCATTGATTAGCATTGTTTTCATCTCGCCTTTGGAAAGTGTCTTCGTGTTGGCAAATCTTCTTATCCTCCAAAAAGAATTGATCCATGTTGATCTCCTCAAAGTAGTAAGACTCAAGAAGCTTGTTGATTCCCAAGAAATCTCGATCTTCATGTTTCAAAATTTGGTTATCAACAAGATTCAACACACTTAATTCTCTCAGCTTAGGATGTCCAAGTTGCTCATCATCTGGTGGCTCTTCTATGGGCTTTGCGAAATTTGGGATGTCCATTTTGATATCTTCTTTCGATGCCTCTGATTCTTCTTGCTCAATCTTGGGGACTTCCTTTGGTAAAGCTTTAACCTTGCTTGGTTCAGATTGGACAGGTCCTTCCCATGATGATGTTGCCTCGATCGATGCCTCCTTTGCGCTTTTGGCCACCTCTTCTTCAATTATTGTCTTCTGCTCCTTAAGAGTTTTCAAAAAGAAAAACTCACTATCCAGATGACTTCCACCACTGGCTATTTCTATCTGGTACATACTAGAAGGTTCTAAACTTAAATAGAATCTCCCAATAAGGATGTGCTCAGAAAGCCCATAGTTTGGGTGGCGGTCGCATAATTTGTTGAATCTCTCCCAATATTGGTGCAGATGCTCTTCTGGTAGTTGCTCGCAATCGTCGATCTGTTCTTGGTCGTGGATCATTCGCAATCTTGCTCCTTGCTCCGTAAGAATTTCTTGCTCTCCACTAGCGGCATCAATTGTGGCTCGATCTGGGTAAGACAACCCATCGTAGAATCTGTGAAGTAACTCCGCAGGTGCATCATGATTTATGTAGAACTGGCATATTACATTGTATCTTTTCAAATATTGGTACCACGTTTCACCATGCAGTTGTTGAAAAGAAAGAATCTCCTCTTGAGCAAAACACCCCATTGATTTTCGCTCCATCGAATCTTTTTCTAGAAAAAACAAAATCTCAAAGAAAAATTAGTAGTAAAAGTTCTTAAACAAATATTAAAAACAGAAAAAATAAAGGAAGATATTTTTTTTCTTTTTGAAAACGCAAAAACAATTTTTTTTTTGAAAACGTAAAAACTCTTTTTTTTTTTTCAAAAACGCAGAAAACAATTTTTTTTTTAAATTTAAAAACGCAAAATTTGTTTTTTTTAGAGAAAACGCAGAACTCAAGAAAAAATTCCTAGGATTCGTCTTTCAGATGAGTCTATTCCTTACTTCCCCGGTAACAGCGCCAAAATTTATGATCGGTCGTCAGTAATCATAAAAATAATCCCCACAAAATCCTAACTAAGTAGATAGGGTAAGCAGGGGTCGATCCCACAGAGAAGGTGGATAGACTTTATCCGAAGATACAATCCTTAGAAATCTCTCAAAAGCTTTGCGTAAAAACAAGGGATTAAAAATAATAATTGAAAAGAAAGCAATTAAATTAGAAAGCAAAGCAAAATAAATTAAATCTAGATCTATGGCAGTTAAGAAAGAAAACAAGAATTAAAAAGCATACTTCTTCTCCAATGGTAGAAAATAATCAAATTGATTATGGGTCCTTGATTTAAAAGATGAATTCAATATTAACTCCTTGATGATAACTGGCCTAGGGAAACCCTAACATGCTATTTAGATAAGATTACCGGTTAAGGCTTAAATTACCCCTTTCATTAACTTAACAAATCAATTACCGGTTAAGGCTTAAAGATTCACCAAACAACAAAGCATTAAGATCAACTATTTAATTAGTTCTTTCACACATGCTTAACAAGTAAAACCATACAACAATCAGATAAATCTGATCACTGGCATGCAAAACCCATTGAGCGTCTATTAAACGTCATCAATTCGCTACCAAACAATCAGACTCGAGGGTTAACTGTTCCGCCTGACTTAGCAATAAATCTCTCAAATTATCTCTTTAGTGGCTACAATAAATCAATAAAAATCAAGATCATGAAATAAAATAGAGTTTAATATGCTATCTATCAAAAATAAAATACCAAATTATAAGCACAAAAATCTCACCATGTCAATTGATTGAATTCACCAAAGGATTAGAAGTATTAAGAATTTAGCTCCTCATGGATTTGGGAAAATCCATGAGAGGCTTAAGAAAACTTACAAGACTTTGGGGCGAAATCCTCCTCTTGAAAACCTAGGGTTGCCGCCCCTCTCTATGCAAAGAGAGGGTGGCGACACCCTAGCTCTAAAACTAGAAGAAAAACTAGAACTAGATGAGAAAAAGAAGAAGAGAAAATTATATGTGTGTAGGTATGTGATTTGTGTTACAGGGGGTGGCTATTTATAGTGAAAATAACCCTAGGAAATCCAATTCTAAGTAGAAAAGGAGTCTAGGACGTTTTAGGGTCTAACTCAGACTCTAAGTTAGATTAAAAGTCTTTCTAGAACCAAAATCCTAGTCAAAATAGGATCCTGAAAAATTCTGGATTCGTGCAGGGATTTCGACGGTGATTTTGGGCTTGAAAACGACAGAACTGGGTCTTGAACTTCAAAGGAAAGTTGTAGATCTCGGAGTCAGCTTTCCAACTCCTACTCACAGGCCTAAAACGGACATCTGAGCAGAAAGTTATGATTTTTCTACCGAGACAGCGCTGAATCCTAATCCTGTTAGGACTAGAAGCGGGAATATGTGGGAATTGGATATTTCCTTGGATATAGGAGGCACAGATTGGGTTTTCAATTCCAATTGTGGGCTTATATGGGCTGAGTATTTTCCCATATAAAATATCCAAAATTCCTTGGCTTAAGGGCTTATTCATGGCTTGTCTTCAATCCTTCGCGATTAAGCTTCAATCTTCAATTCTTTCCTTTTGAAATAATTCTTCAATAGTCTTCAAGTCTTCAAATTATCTTCAATAAGTCTTCAAACACGAACTTCGAATCTCCAAATCCATACTCAAAATTGCTAAATCCATATTTGAGTAAAGAGTCATCAATTTAGCTCCAAAAAGAGTGAAAAACAACAAGTTTCCACTTTTCTTGTCTTCAAGACCTAAAAACACAAATACTCATAAAATAGGGTTAAATTCCACATAAAAATAGTAAAAAGCATAGGAAAATGATCATAAAAATAGGGTCTTTTTTAGCTCGATCAAACCCTATTCAATAATAGCCTAAAATCAAGGGATTTACCTTGCAAACACTCCATATTTATAACTCTGGGCTGTACCTGAATTTAATTTGTTACCTTAATTATTAGGAGGGTCAAATTGGAAGGTCAAATCCTTAAATCAATTGTAAATGATTTGTAGCATTTAAATACTCCAAAATTAAACCAGTAATTATTTAACTTTTATATAAATAATTAATCAATCACTAATACTTGCGCCAAAAAAATCACTAATTACATGAAATCCTAATTCTAATTAATTGCTACTTTTCTAATTGATAAAAATTACCGTGTGTATAACTCAATTTATATTGATTAATTGCTTCATTAATTGAAATTGGTTATTAATAAGTTAACTTATTTCCAATCAAAGTTGATAATTAATTGATTGATTAATTAATCAACAACTTTTTGTGCTACATAAAATTTGTCAAAATTAAATAATTATAAATGACGTGGTGGGGACAGTTCCACCTAATAATCTCTTGAATTGTGCAATGACTAAATTTAAGTTAGATTGAATGGACCATATTTTGAGCATTAACTTTTGTTATTTTACATATTCAACGCTTTCCTAGATATAAATAAGTCAATTGCAAAAAAGGAAAATGCTATAATTTAAAAAAATTAAATTTCCCAACAATAATTATTTGAATTGTTTTTCATCTCCGGACAACGATGGAGTTCTAAGCTAGTTCATATATTAAAACAAAGGAAGTTGGAAGTATATTAATTACTAAAGGCCTCTCCTTTTGACACATGACATATATCTTTCAATGGCATGTGTCCTTAATTATTTATTATTTTATTCAAATTAAATCAATAAAATTTATTAAAAGTAATGTAATCGTTCATCTCTTCTCTAATTATTACGCTATACTTAAATGTAAATTCAATTTAGATCCAAAATTAACTCCTAAACTATGGCTCCCTCATAAATTACTATGTATTCTTTTATCTATATAAAGGCTCTTGCTACATACCATCACACTTTTATATTCTCATTTCATATTTTTATACTACATCCAATTCTGTTTATCTCCATTTTTGTAACTTTTTATATCAAAATTTCTCTCATGTATTTAAATTTTATTATTACTTTTTTCTTATATATCATTAGTTATTTTTTTTTCATTATTTCAATTATTTTAAATTTCTAATCCAATCAAAATATCAATAAATATAGGCAACATTGAATCAATGATGAATTCAATGATGATTAAGTATAATCAGTAGTCAATTATAAATTAATTTTCAATAATTACTTTACATAAATAAAGTGAAAATTAAAGCAATTATGATCACAAGTGATAAAATCATTAATTATAACACAAATCAATTGCTACTAATTATCTCTCAATAATGTATTTTCATAACCGCAGAAAATTATCAAATATATTAATTTACATCCTAGACTTTGTGAAAATTTTAGGAAATTTTGCAACAATAATTTTTTGAATTGTTTTTCATCATGGACAACGACCGGGTTCTAAACTAGTGTATATAATAATAATAATAACAATAATAATAATAACAATAATAATAATAATAATAATAATAATAATAATAATAATAATAATAATAATAATAATAATAATAATATTTATTATTATTGTTGTTGTTGTTGTTGTTGGTCAAAGCTGGTTCTCTTTGGGTGGCATGGTTCTATGCATATGTGCTAAAGTAGAATGACCTTTGGCAACTCAAAATCTCTCAGCAATTTAGTTGGAACCTAAAGAAGTTACTGCTGCAATTGGATCTTGCTAGATCTATTCTTAGTTCTCAAATTAATGCTAAGAAATAAATATAAAGCTTTTATTGCTTTGAAAGAGCTAAGAAAGAGTCGAAAGCAAAGAGAGAAAGGTACGGCAGGAAATAAACAAACACACAAGGCTGCGCAAGATGACGAATGATGGTTCACCAAGGGGAGGCGCTGACAAGGCTACGCGCTCTGCCTACTACTACAGAATCTAGAATCTCCCTCCTTACGTCCACGTTGGTTCGCCTATATTATCATCCACTTTCGTGCGATTCGCCTGTGTCGGCATAAATCACCGTGAGATAATTAGTAATTATTATTATTATTATTATTATTATTATTATTATTATTATAATTATTATAAAAATAATTTTCAAGTTAGTATCAGAGCACAAGTCTGTCTGGTTGCCCCAAACTCTGTAATCCATGTTTAGGCCCGAACATTTTTTTTTTGTCTTACAATGAGTGGGAGGGGGAGGAGTGGGGTTTGAACCCATAACTCCATGGTGAACTCCCAAGCCTCTTACCACTAAACCTTTTTTTTTAGCTACAACTGAGGGGCGTGTTAAATTGGTAATATCCACATATATTTAAATTTGATTTTTTTTACTAAGTATTTTTAATGCATGGTATGATCAATAAAGTCTAAATTTTAATTACCTTTAACAATTGGTTGCTATAGTTTGTCAAATGATGATGATGCTTGTCAATTAGGTGTTAAAATCTATTTTCATGCAACTAGAACTTGTATTGAGTATCTTCGAGACGAAATTGGGTTTGTTTTATGTTTGAGTGGTTATATACATATACATTGGGTATGAAAATGAATAAGGCGTTTCTTTGATACGTTTGTGCCTTAAATAACTTAAATTGTTTACTTTGTCACTAGTAACCCCTTATGATATATTTAGCTTTTTCTTTAATTTAACCCCAACTAAAGAACCTTGAACCTATGAAAAAACAAGTGTGTCATTATACTTGAGTTAGTAAGAGCATACTTGTTGAGTTTTGTTCTGGGGGTTGAAAAAAGGTCAAGGAATTTTCTAAGCCTTATTTTGGTTAATAATCTTATATTGATCATTTGTGTTAGTTGAAAAAAATAGTAATCAGTATAGGTGTGGGGGAATTGGTGATGTAAACAGTTGAAAGTTGACAAGGAAGAGAAAGTACTAATGAGAAAAAAAAAGAGTTGTGAGAAAGGGGAGAAGAGACGTTTGCATTTCAATATTTTGTGTTGCCCCCCTAAAAAATAAAAAGAAGAGGATTTTCTCTTTGAAGAAAAATTAGAGTAGTTTTATGAGAATTGGTGAAGTTTCCTTAAGTGAGAGCTATTGTCATCAAATTTAGCTTTTGATAGTTTGGCTTGTGTTTAATGGAATTTTATGGTATGCTAATTTATATGCTCTACTAGTTCCGAATTCTTTGAACTCTACTATCCTTTCTTTCTTGAATTTAGTGTCCCATAGGCCCCATTACAACCTCAACAAAGACCTTTCGATTCATTCTGTGCATATGTATATGGTTTGTTGGTAAGATGGTTTGTCGTGGAGATGTAGATGAGATACAAGCCTATGGTAAGCTAGTTTTTAAATTGTTTTTCTTTTACTTAGTTGAGGCAAATGATTTCGATGATAAACTAGTAAATTGTGTTTTCTTTTTAGTTTTGTAGTGTCTTGACTTTGAGAAATACCATGCGTTTTAAAATCTGTAGTCCACTAACTCTATTTTTGAAATTTAAAATATTTCTTAACTGGTTTTGGAACTAATTATTCTGTGTAGCAATGTTTGTTGGAGTCATTCTTATAAAGTAAACCCTTTGGAGACCTTACTACTCCACTGTGGATACATAGGGGTTTAGGGGGCTTGCTTCACATGCTAAGTGTTGTTGTACACCTACGAAAGTGGAGTCATAATTGTTTTATTTTTAGTTCTTAATATTTTTTTTAGTTAGTTTGCTAAGAGACTAGCAAGGCTTAATTGTGGGGGAATTTGATATGCACTTATTTATCTTAATTATTTATGCTTAATTTGATAATTCTTAAGTGCCTTTATTGTTGAAATGAGACTTAATTGTTTTGTTTTTGTCTTATAGGTACTTTTGAATATGTTAATGATGAAACAAAACAAATCAAGGTGATTTTTTGAAGAAATTGGAGAACCTATTTAAAGAATTGAATCTTGGGACTTAACCACGGAGTAGACGACCTTCCTAGATGCGATGGGAATGCAAAACGAGGCAAAACAGCAAATGATGAAATCTCTGAACCTCGCCACGTGCGGGAAGGCACTAATTCCATTAGTGCCGAGCACCTAGAAGAAAACAGATTCTCTAATGCATTCCGTGCGCGGGGATCCCTGTTCCTAGCAGATCGCTGGGAAAGTATTCAATCGATTGTTGTACAACAAGACCTTTTGACCTTCGTGAAACGATCTTCTTAATATTCCTTTGTCATGTATTGCCTTGGTCTTCTCCTTGTAAATCCTTGAATTCTCATATGCTTCATTACTTATTTCTTCAAGTTCTTGTAACTTAAGCATCCTTTGAATTCCAGCTTTGTCAAAGTTGAAATTGCATTGCTTTACTGCCCACCATGCTTTGTGCTCTAACTCCACAGGTAGATGACATGGCTTACCAAACACAATTATGTATGGAGACATACCAAGTGGTGTTTTGTAAGCTGTACGATAGGTCCATAAAGCATCTCCTAGTCTCATACTCCAATATTTTCTTTGTACATTGACTGCCTTTTCCAGGATCAGCTTTACTTGTCGATTTGATATCTCAGCTTGACCACTAGTTTGAGGATGATATGAAGTAGATACCTTGTGAAAAACTCCATATTTTTCAACCAGTGATTTCACAATTGATCGGTTGTCAACAATCATAAAAATAATCCCCACAAATTCCTAACTAAGTAGATAGGGTAAGCAGAGGTCGATCCCACAGAGAAGGTTGATAGACTTTATCCGAAAATACAATCCTTAAAATCTCTCAAAACAAAACACAGAAAGCGGAGGTTGAAAAAAGCAATTAAACAGAAAACAATTATACTAGAAAACAAAGCAAAGTAAATTAAATCTAGATCTATGGCAGTTAAGAAAGAAAACAATAATTAAAAAGCATACTTCTTCTACAATGGTAGAGAACAATCAAATTGACTTTGGATCCTTGATTTAAAAGATGAATTCAATATTAAATCCTTGATGATAACTGGCCTAGGGAAACCCTAACATACTATTTAGATAAGATTACCGGTTAAGGCTTAAATTACCCCTTTCATTAACTTAGCAAATCAATTACCGGTTAAGGCTTAAAGATTCACCAAGCAACAAAGCATTAAGATCAACTATTTAATTAGTTCTTTCACACATGCTTAACAAGTAAAACCATACAACAATCAGATAAAATCCGATCACTGGCATGAGAAACTCATCGAAGCGAGGTTAGTCGTCAACGATTCGCTACCAAACAATCAGACTCGAGGGTTAACTGTACCGCCTGACTTAGCAATAGATCTCTCAAATTAACTCTTTAGTGGCCACAATAAATCAATAAAAATAAAGATCATGAAATAAAACAGAGTTTAACATGCTATCTATCAAAAATAAAATACCAAATTATAAGCACAAAAATCTCACCATGTCAATTGATTGAATTCACCAAAGGATTAGAAGTATTAAGAATTTAGCTACTCATGGATTTGGGAAAATCCATGAGCGGCATAAGAGTACTTACAGGACTATGGAGGGGCGAAATCTCCTTGATAAAAACCTAGGTATGCCGCACCTCCCTATGGTTATAGGGGGTGGCGGCACCCTTGCCTAAACTAGAAGAAAACTAAAAACTAGAAGAAGAGAAATTATCTATGTAGAAAATATTTTTTTGTGTGTGATTTGTGTTACAGGAGGTGGCTATTTATAGTGGAAATAACTCTAGGAATTCCAATCCTAACTTGGAAAGGAGTCTAGGACGGTTTAGGGTCTAACTTGGACTCCAAGTTGGATTAAAAGTCTTCCTAGAGTAGAATCCAAGTTAAAATAGGATCCTTAAAAAATCCTGATTTCGTGCAGGGACTTCGACGGTATTTTTGGACTTGAAAACGACAGAACTGGGTCTTCGACTTTAAAGGAAAGTTGTAGATCTCGGAGTTAGCTTTCCAACGAGTACTCATGGGCTTCAATCGGAGGTCTGAGCAGAAAGGTATGATTTTTCTACCAAAACTGCGCCCGAATCCTAATCCTGTTAGGACTAGAATCGGGAATCTACGGGATTTGGATATTTCCTTGGATTTAGGAGTCATTAATTGGGATTTTAATTCCAATTAATATCTTATATGGGCTGAGTATTTTCCCATATAAATTATCCATAAATACCAAAGCTTAAGGGTTTATCCATGGCTTGTCTTCAATTAAAGCTCCAATTCTTCAATTCTTCCTCTTGAAATAAATCTTCAAAGTCTTCAAATCTCCAAATAAGTCTTCAAACACGAACTTCGAATCTCCAAATCTATGCTCAAAATTGGTTTGCTCAAATCTGTGTAAAAAGTCATCAAAATAGCTCCAAAAATAGTGAAAAATAACAATTTCTCAATTTCACGTCACTTAAAGACTCAAAACACAAATATTAACAAAATAGCATATATTTATGCATAAATGGGTCCAAAAACATAGTAAAATAGCCATAAAAATAGGGTCTAATTTAGCTCGATCATAATTTCCCCCATACTAAATCTTTGCTACTCCCAAGCAAACTAATGCATAAAAACTAAGAAAACAAAAACAAAGACTAATGCAAATAAAGATTCCACTTTCATAGGTGTACGACGACACTTAGCACGTGACGCAAGCCATTTAAACCTGAGACTGATAGAGGTACTCAGGAGGTGTTATGTCACCTGAGGGTTTACTTAACTAGGACGATACCCACAAACATGTTTAAACTAGACTCGATAGACTCATGGGTTAGTATGAAAAAAAACAGAACAAATTTTGTACAAATCTATGTTTAAATCCATTTTTTTTTTCAAAAATAAATTTTTAATGCATACACATATCAAGGATTAATGCAATCATGAAATCAAAATAACAGAGAATAATAAGAGCACTTAATTCAAAAGGTCAAGAAATAGCAAGCATCTTTATTCTTAAGTAACCATAATCAAAGTAGTTCTAATCACTTACCATTCATCACATCCTATAACTACTTCTTTCCATAAACTTATGTCTTCATCTTTATCTCCATTACTAAAAGGAATGCATATTATGGATACAAATCAAGGATTTCCGTGTGGGTTATAATAGTTTTTCAAAGGGTAATTAGGTTTTTAGAAAATTGAGGTTACTAACCTCGAAGTGTTCATGATTTGGGGTTACTAACTCCCATTTTTGAGGCTACTAGCACTCTAGAAGGACTCCTTTTTTTTATTTTTTCAGAGGGACAATATTTCTGCAATTCCATGCCTCTTATCCTCTTTCCAAGGGTTACTAACTCCTTTTGTTAAAGAAAAGAGTGACAACAATGGATTGAAAATTTTTTATAAAGTATGCAGAAATACCTCTTCTCCTCTTGCATGAAAGCACTTCTTTTTTAAAACAATTTTTTTTAACTACCCTTTTATATAAGTAGTCCCCCACACTTACTCTTGACATATCCATAACATACTTTCATAATTGCAATTTCAATAAAAATTAAACACAAGTTCTAGAAATAGATAATCATAGAAGTAATGAACAATATGCTTTTATCACAAAACTTTAATTATACCTAATTCTAAGAAATAAGATAACATGCTATAAATCAATCAATCAAATAAAGCATCCTTAAAAATTCTAAGTATTGATCAATCATAATCAAATCAATCAATTAATATATGCATGAAAAATTCAAAATTGTGCAAAATTTTCGAAAAATTTCATGGATTTCTATGCATGTAGACTCTCCATTAGACTCTCTCCCCCACACTTAAAAGACACATTGTCCTCAATGTGAATGCACATGTGTGTGTTGTGTCCTTCATAAGTGTGATGACTAAATAGATGAGCTAAAGAAATACTTGACTCACAAAGAAAGTGTCGACCCAATCAAGCAATTCAAGCAATTCAAAGCATTAATCATGGCAATCATAGCATAAGTCATTATAGAGATCTAAATCAAAGCATAGAAAACATAGAAAGGAAATACAGACAACTAATTCAAATCAAGAAATAGGCAATCAATCAAAGCAACAATGCAAAGAAAAAGTAAATGGAGATGAGTTTAAGAAAACTTCTCTATTTATGTGGCACGGGTTAGAGGTGGCATGGCGTGGATGGCCGGTGGTGGCTCGGTGTTTGCACGGGCTACCATGGTGATGACCGGTCCTGGCCAAGCTTGGCACGCAAGTGGAGCGGATGAGGCCGGTTGTGTCGCGCGGCTGGAGCGGCAGTGGCCGGGCCACAGCCGGGTGTGGTGCGCGGGTAGCCACACCATGGCTGGCCTAACATGTTTTGTGGCTCGGGCATGGCCGGTCCTAGCCAGGCCTTATGTGTAGGTGGTCGGGCCATAGTCGGGCATTAGCCGGCCGAGCGAGCTAGGTTGGCTCGATCATAATTGGCTTCCATCCTTTGCTCCTCTCTATTGGGCTTCTATTCGGTTTCTTTTGAAAATGTTCAAAAAGCTCCAATTGTTTGACTTAGTTCTTTAATTTGAAATCCTAAAAAGAAAAAGAAAAACAAAACTAAAAAAAAATTAACATGTTAGTAAATTCTTGGGTTGCCTCCCAAGCAGCGCCTTTCTTTAATGTCTTTGGCTAGACCTTCCTTCTCTCCCTTTGTTAGGGTGGATCATACCACTTCAAAGCATAAAGCAAATATGATGACATTGGAAGAATATGAGCACAAAAATATGAAGGTGAAAAGAAGAGATAAGGAAAGAAATCACCAATTTTGCTGAGGGCGACTCCATGAATAGCTAGGAATGACAATGCCATCTTTGTTGCCGTGAGGGGTTGATGCAATGGATGCTTTCGGCATTGATTAGCGTTGTTCTCATCTCGCCTTTGGAAAGTGTCCTCGTGTTGGCAAATCTTCTTATCCTCCAAAAAGAATTGATCCATGTTGATCTCCTCAAAGTAGTAAGGCTCAAGCTCGTGGATTCCTAAGAAATCTCGATCTTCATGTTTCAAGAGTTGGTTATCAACAAGATTCAACACACTTAATTCTTTCAGCTTAGGATATCCGAGTTGCTCATCGTCTAGTGGCTCTTCTATGGTCTTTGCGAAATTTGGGATGTCCATCTTGATATCTTCTTTCGATGCCTCTTATTCTTCTTGCTCAATCTTGGGGACTTCCTTTGGTAGAGTTTTAACGTTGCTTGTTTCAGATTGGACAGGTCCTTCCCATGATGATGTTGCCTCGATCGATGCCTCCTTTGCGTTTTTGGCTACCTCTTCTTCTATTATCGCCTTCTGCTCCTTAAGAGTTTTCAAAAAGAAAAACTCACTATCCAGATGACTTCCACCACTGGTTATTTCTATCTGGTACATACTAGAAGGTTCTAAATTTAAATAGAATCTCCTAATAAGGATGTGCTCAGAAAGCCCATGGTTTGGGTGGCGGTCGCATAATTTGTTGAATCTCTCCCAATATTGGTGCAGACGCTCTTCTGGTAGTTGCTCGCAATCGTCGATCTGTTCTTGGTCGTGGATCATTCGCAATCTTGCTCCTTGCTCCGTAAGAATTTCTTGCTCTCCATTAGCGGCATCAATTGTGGTTCGATCTGGGTAAGACAACCCATCGTAGAAACTTGGAAACAACTCCGTAGGTACATCATGATTTATGTAGAACCGGCATATTACATTGTATCTTTTTAAATATTGGTACCACGTTTCACCAGGCAATTGTTGAAAAGAAAGAATCTCCTCTTGAGCAAAACACCCCATTGATTTTCGCTCCATCGAATCTTTTTCTAAAAAAAACAAAACTCAAAGAAAAATTAGTAGTAAAACTTCTTAAACAAAAATTAAAAGCAAAAAAATAAATTAAAATACTTTTTTTTTGTTTTGAAAACGCAAAAGCAAGAAAAATTTTTTTTTTCGAAAACGCAAAACCGATTTTTTTTTTTCAAAAACGCAAACACAAAACAAAATTTTTTTTTTAAATTAAAAACGCAAAGAATTTTTTTTTTTTAGAAAAAAACGCAGAATTTGTTTTTAGAGAAAACACAGACACTAAAAAACAAAGAGAAAATTCCCAGGATCCGTCTCCAGATGAGTCTATTTTCCTTCCCCGGCAACGACCCCAAAATTTATGATCGGTTGTCAGCAATCATAAAAATAATCCCCACAAATTCCTAACTAAGTAGATAGGGTAAGCAGAGGTCGATCCCACAGAGAAGGTTGATAGACTTTATCCGAAAATACAATCCTTAAAATCTCTCAAAACAAAACACATAAAGCAGAGGTTGAAAAAAGCAATTAAACAGAAAACAATTATACTAGAAAACAAAGCAAAGTAAATTAAATCTAGATCTATGGCAGTTAAGAAAGAAAATAATAATTAAAAAGCATACTTCTTCTCCAATGGTAGAGAACAATCAAATTGACTTTGGATCCTTGATTTAAAAGATGAATTCAATATTAAATCCTTGATGATAACTGGCCTAGGGAAACCCTAACATGCTATTTAGATAAGATT
>AWUE01012672.1:0-28112 GCA_001974825.2 Corchorus olitorius
TTGAAAATTATGACGTGGACGGTGCCACATCAGCAATATTGTCAGAATCTTGACGGCGTCAGTCCACATCAGCCAATTTGACGGACTCTCAAACGGGAACTAACGTCAGGGCCTCAATTATTCCTAACCCTTCACTTTAGGGACTAAATTGCTCAAATTTTGACTTCAGGGACCAATTTGCACATTTTCTCCGACTTCAGGGACCAATTGGGTAAATTTACCTTGTTTTTTCCCATCTTGTTCATACTTCATAGGCGCAAGTGCTTATCTCATATTACATCTAAACTCTAAACACACACACACACGTACATACATGGAGAGAACCGTAAGGTTGATGAGTTCGATTTGGGGAAAAGTGAAATTATAAGGGGAAATTATTTAGTGAGCTAACATGGAGGAAAGGTTTTGAGCATGGAGGAAGAGGTTCGGGGCTGAAGCCGATGAGGTAATTAATTAAAATTGGGATTGATCACACCTTGCCATGTATTGCTATTTTTATTTTTGTTATTTGTTTTTGGTTGTTTCGACTGTTTTTGTTTTGGTTGAATTTCTGTTCATTGGCATGCTATGCTTGGAGCAGCCATTGCGTTTTGGACTTTTTGTCTATTCTTTTTTAGTGCTTCTTGCTAATAAAATTTCGCTTTTGCCTTTAACAAAAACATAAATTACATTTATATACACACATACACACACATACTTTAAAGTGTAAAGTTAGATTACCTTAATGTCCCCGAAATAAAGCCACCTTATTAATCAAGAACAAATGCGTAGGGGTAATTCGATCGTTGCACACCCGGTTTTTTGGTTAATGTTCTTTGTGATTGAGGGCATTATTAGTAATCAATTGAGAAATTGTATGCCGAAATAAAATCACCACATTGATCCAAGAACAAATATGTAGGGGTAATTCGGTCATTACATGCCAGGTTTTTTGGTTAATGTTCTTTGTGATTGTGGACAATATTGGTAATCAATTAAGAAATTTTATGGCCCCACCATCCACTTAATCTTAAGCATGGATAATTTTGTTAATCATACATTTTTTAATTGTCTTAAGTGTTGGCTATTTTGTTAATCATGTCCATCAATTGTGTATTATTGGAGTTGGTTTTTAATTAGACTCATTTGATTGTTGTTAGTGTATAATAATTTAATTTGATTATTGTTAGTGTACAATAATTTAATTGTTAAGCATGATAACTTCTTAAATTTGTTTTGAATCTTGATTATTTTTTTAAGCATGTATTTTGATAAGACATGATTAATTGGAATCGGTTATTAAGGCATAATTTATTGAATTGATTATTAATTATGGTCATTTGATTATTGTTAGTGTATAATTGAATAGTTAAATAAGTATATGATGATTTCTTCATTTTGTTTTGATTATTAATTATATTTTGTTCATCTTGATTATGGTTTAATGATTAGGGTCATTTGTTTATTTGATTATTTCTATATCGTCATTTGATTATTTTTATATGGTCATTTGATTGTTCTTGGTGTATAATTCAATGATTAGGTTCATATGTACTTAATTACAAGGCTTGATTAGGGTAATATGTACTTGATAACTAGGGTCATATGTACTTAATTACAAGGCATGTTAATCTTGGTTATTGTCCAATGATTAGGGTCATATCGTTAGCATATATAACATATAACATATATTAAAGTTGGAAAGGAAATTACCCTTTTGTCCAGCTATAAGATGTACCGCATTCATCCAAGAACAAATTATCAGGGGTATTTCGATACTTTCATACTTAGCTTTTTTGCATCAAGCCCTGGTAAGGTTCTTCGCTTTGCATATGACGCCGAGTCGGCTCCTATGCCGCTAGCTATGCCCTGCTTGGTCCCCCGGCTATAACATATATTAAAGTTGGAAAGGAAATTACCCTTTTGTCCAACTATAAGATGCACCATATTCACCCAAGAACAAATTGTCAGGGATATTTCGGTACTTTCATGCTCAGTTTTTTCGCGTTAAGCCCTAGTAAGGTTCTTCGCTTTGCATATGACGCCGAGTCGGCTCCTATGCCGCTAGCTATGCCCTGCTTGGTCCCCCGGCGCGGTGGAGATTCCGTAGCGCGTCATGCTATTTAGGTTGATAGCCAAGGGCATTTTGCGAACTTTAATTAAAAGTTACTATTGGTGGATCCCACTCTCAATAAACTAATCTTTTTTTCTGGAATATTTAGCAAATGATCCCTATACTTTTTTGCTTTATGCTATTTGATCCTCACAAATTCTGGGTTGGACGATTTAACGTTTCGACTTTAATTCTTCGTTTTTTTTTTTTTTTTTTCTTTTTTTTTTTCTTCTGTATGTCCAATCAAGGTGATTCAAGTGTCTATCTGAAGGTAATTTAATGATCTACAACTTTCATGAAGTTTTCAAAAGTCAATTTTAATGTTTTGATTTTAAAAAATGCTTCTGAAATTTTGTGGTCTCGATTGCCGCTCTATCTAATATTGTATAATTTTCGGTCCACTGGTCCGACTGAGGTTGTTCAAGTATCGGTTAAAAGGTTATTGTGTGATCTACAACTTTCGTCGAGGGCCTGAAACCTGAATTTGATTAATGAGTTTCGTGGAGGGTTCAAGAGGAAAATTCTTATATTTGATCTCCATAAACAAATTTTTTGTTTTGCTGGATTATTTATCAAATGGTTCTCATATTTTTATGCTTTATGCTATTTAATCTTTAACAATTATGGGTTGGACGATTTAACGCTTCGGCTTTAATTTTTGTATTTTTTGTTTTATTTGTCCGATTAAGGTGATCAAGTGTCTAATAAAATGTGACTTCATGATCTACAACTTTCACGAAGAATTCAGAAGACAATTTTAATGTTGTGAATCTAAAAAATGCTTTCGAAATTTTGTGGTTTCAATTGCCGGTCTATTTAATTGTCCGATTGAGGTTGTTCAAGTGTCGGTTAATCACAATTATTTAATCAAATTATATATGTCATATGTTATATTACATGAATGAAGGTCCAAAAAACTCAATTTAGTAATGAATTTAATCATTTTTTCGCTGAATTGTGGTTAAGTTAATTTGGTTGGTGTTGATTATATTCATATTAATTTTGGTGTTAATGTTAATCAAGGTCATTTATTTATTTGTAGCTAGAAAAAAATTATCTTTTGTCCAGACTTCCAATGTAATATAAGAATGTGTTAAAGTTCTATTTTCTATCAAGTTTGGTCTTAGTTTCCCAACTTACGACAAATAATCACTATTCATAGAAGTTACCTAAGTTTAAAAACACACCAACTAAATATTTTACTTATATCCTTTTTATACTTCTGATGTTCATAGCCTATACAAAAGCTATAAAATGTGATAGAGTTTGATGTGTTTGGGTAAATTCTGTTTCACTTGATATCAAAGTGAACAGAGGATATGTATTTATACTAGTGTAGAGTACAAGAGTTTACATCAATATGAAATACAATGAGATAAAGAGCTAGAACAAACAAGAATTATCTAGGATTATTTTTAAGATCAGATTAAAGATCATCTTGATCCTTATCACTCCCCCTCAAGCGAATGGATGATGAAAGAACCTTGAGCTTGTCTCGATGAAGAATGAACCGTGGAAAGGACAGAGGCTTTGTCAAGATATCGGCTACTTGATCTGAAGAAGAGATGAATCGAACATCCAGTGTCTTATTGTTCAATATGCTTGGTTCGAGCATGAAGAACAGGATTGGCTGTAAGATAAGTTGTACTCAAATTGTCACACCATAAAGTTGGAGCAGTAGGAAGATAAACATGAAGTTCACACGGTAAACTTTGAAGCCAAACTAGTTCAGCAGTGGCTACGGTATTCAGTTTCTGTACTCGATCTTGCCACAGTTGATTGCTTCTTGGAATTCCAGGAGACAAGATTGTTTCCAAGAAAAATGCAGTATCTAGTAGTGACCTTCGATCATCAGGACAATTGGCCCAGTCCGCATCAGAATAAGCACACAAAGTGAGAGAATTCGACTTTTGCATATGAAAACCTAGATGACTGGTGCCTTTTAGGTAGTGAAGGATTCGTTTCACTGCTGTCCAATGATATTGAGTTGGTGCTTGCATAAATTGGCAGACTTTGTTCAAAGAATAAGCAATCTCAGGCCTTGTGATGGTAGCATACTGAAGTGCACCAACTGTACTTCGATACAGAGTAACATTAGAGAAGGGCTCACCAACATACTTGGAAAGATGAAGGTTAGTCACAGCAGGTGTGTTACAAGGCTTTGCTCCGTACATCTTTGTGCGACTGAGCAAATCATGAATATATTTTTACTGGGAAAGAACCACGCTAGAAGAACATGATTGAACCTCAACTCTAAGAAAGTACTTGATAGGCCCTAAATCTTTCAGCTTGAAAGACTTGTCAAGATCAGAAACCAGTGAAGTAATTGCCCCATTATCAGAGCCAGTGATTATTATATTATCAACATAGACAAGAATGATGATAAGTCTGGTTGTTGAATGATGAATAAACATTGAAGAATCAGCTTTTGAATTGGTGAATCCAAGTTCTAGAAGTCGAGAACTTAGCTTTCGGAACCAGGCTCGTGGAGCTTGTTTGACACCGTAGATTGCCTTTTGTAGTTTGCATACTGCTGTTGGCTGACTTGAGTCAACAAAACCAGGGGGCTGAGTCATGTAAACTTCTTCCTGTAAAGATCCATGAAGAAAAGCATTATTTACGTCAAGTTGTCTCAATGACCAACCATGTTTGAGAGCAAGAGTGATAACAACTTTGATTGTTACTGGTTTAATAATAGGGCTAAAAGTTTCGGTGTAATCAACACTTTCTTCTTGATAAAATCCCTTGGCAACAAGTCTTGCCTTGTGCCTTTCAATGGAGCCATCAGATTTTCTTTTCAGCCTGAATAGCCATTTGCAGCCAATTACATTTTACCTGGAGGCAATGAGGCAAGAACCCAAGTGCCATTTTTGAGTAAAGCATTATACTCATCAACCATAGCAGACCTCCATGACGAAATCTTGTTTGCCTGTGTAAAACATGTAGGCTCAATTTCGGTTAGTGTAGTTGGAGGAAGAGGGTGTTTGGTGCAGGAGTAAGCAACGTGATCAGGAAAGGTTTTCTTTTTCCGAGTTTGATCATCTGTTCTTGTTACCATGAGATGTGTTTTGGTTATTGAAAGTGGAAGAGGAGAAGGGACCGAGACTTAATGAGAATCATGACTTGGTGGTGATGAAACATCACTTTGGGACGAGGAAGATACACTTGGAGAAAGAGATTGAAGAAAGAAAGGTGGACTCGAAGAACTTGAGTTAGAGGAAGATACCGTATTTGACTGAGAGATAGGTGAAGTATCCGGCATAACAGTTGGGATTGAACTAGAAGGAGGAAGACCTGTGGTGGGACTCGAAAGATTCTGATGTGAACAGACTTCTGAAAAGGGAAATGAAAGCTCATAAAAAATAACATGTTTGGAGATAAAGATTTTACCAGACTATAGATGAAAACATTTGTAGCCATGATGTTTGGAGTTGTACCCAAGAAAGACACACTTTAATGATCGTGACTGCCAAAAACTCTAAGAAATCTATAATTAGGAAATTTGTGAAACTAAGTTTCATATGGACTTTTATTTTTCAAAGTCGGTGTAGGAAGACGGTTGATAAGAAAAACAGCAGTAGAGAAGGCATCATACCAATAAGAGGAAGGTGTAGAAGAATTGAAAAGCAAAGTGAGACTTATTTCGACAATGTGTCGATGCTTTCGTTAAACTCTTCCATTTTGATCATGTGTATGGGGACAAGGTACTCTATGAAGAATACCACTTGACTCTGAGAAGGTGGAGACATTGTGATATTCGCCCCCCCCCCCCCCCCAATCTGTTTGGACAGATTTGATCTTTCAATTGAAGAAATTTTCAACTTGAATTTGGAATTTTTTAAATATCTGGAAGACTTCAGATTTTTGAGACATAGGAAAATCCATGTATATTTGCTAAAATCATCAATGAAGCTAACATAATAACGATGTCCATTATTTGATAAAAATAGGAGAAGGTCCCTATACATCTGAATGAATTAAATCCAGAGGATTATTAGTAACAGAAATAGATAATAGAAAAGACAACTTATGAGCTTTTCCTAATTGAAAGAGGAACAAAAAGATAAAGACTCGTTGCCTTTAACAGGCAATTTATTTGATGAAAGAACTTGCTGAACAATCCTAGGAGAAGGGTGACCCAACCGTTGATGCCAAAGATCAGAAGACACACGTTCCCCGACTAAAGCTTGGAAGGAATGACTTGTTTGAGACGATGGAATGGGAAGTAGTCGATAGAGACCATCATCCAGAACGCCCTTGAGAAGGACCTGGCCCGAGAATAGATCTTTAACAAGACAATGAGAAGAGTGAAATTCAAAATAAACATTATTGTCAGAAGCAATTTGAGAGACACTGATTAAATTCTTTATAATAGAGGGAACATGAAGGACATTATTTAAATATAGAGGGCGGTTAAGGGAGGGGAGTTTGGAAGAGCCAACATGTTTAATAGGCAAACCTGTTCCGTTTCCCACTTTCACATGATCATGTCCTTGGTATTATGAGTGAATGGACATGTTGGATAGATCTGCAGTCAAATGGTTGCTAGCCCCCGAATCTGGATACCAATCATCATCTTGGGAGATGGTAGATGCAGAAGCCATTAGTGCCGATGAGTTTGTGGTTTGTGAAGACTAATATCCATGATCATAACTGTGGAAGAAGTCTAATGCAGAATGCCCAAATTTTGAGCAAACCTGACACTGAGGTCGATTGGTGAAATTTCTATTTGAAGCATTCGAATTGAAGCTAGGAGTGGATCTTCCACGACCTCTGTCACGACCAGAAAAGGATCCCCTACCACGTTCTTGATTACGTGGTGGCCTAGGAGCAAAAGAGTTTGTCTTGGTTGCAATATTAGCTGTAATTGGCTCAGAGAGTGTGTGTTGTTCCAACCTGTATTCATAGCCTAGCAATAGGCTGTGAAGGTCATCCATGGTTATTGGCTCACTGCGGGTAGAGACAGAAACCACCAAGGAATCGTATTCGGGACCAAGACCTACAAGAATTTGAAGAATTAAGTCTTGATTAGAAACTGGATGACCAGCTATGGCAAGATTATCAACCACAATTTTGAGTTTCTAGAGATAATCTGAGATGGACAAATTTTTCTTCTTTGTAGTTTGGAGTTCAAAACGGAGCTGCATGATACGGTTTCTTGACTGATTTCCATAGATTTTTTCTAATGAGGTCCACAGGGAGTGAGAGGTTGTACATCCAACAACCTGTGCAAGAACTATTTCTCTTAGAGAAGAGGAAATCCAGCCTAAGAGAAGTTGATCTTGCCTTTGCCAAGTAGCAAATTGAGGATTTTGAACGAGAGTGGGAGTTTCCGAGGTGGCAGATTCAATTGTTGGAGTGTTGAGAATGGTTTGAGATGGGCAAGGCAAGCTTCCATCAATGTACCCGATTAAATTGTGGCCTCTAATTACGGGTAAAAGTTGAGACCACCAGAGAAGGAAATTATTGCAATCTAATCGCACTTGAACAGGATGATTGAAATTGGTAGTGCCGTCATTGGTGGTTAATAGGGAAAAGCCAAGTGAAGAGGTTGTTGTGTGGCCAGAAGAAGCAGATGAGGTGGAGGAGAGAGCGACAGAAGAGGTGGAGGAAAGAACCTACTCTGATACCATGATAAAGTTTGATGTTTGATCGAGCTAAAAAAGACCCTATTTTTATGATCATTTTCCTATGCTTATTGCTATTTTTATGTGTATTTTAACCTTATTTTATAAGTATTTGTGTTTTTAGGTCTTGAAGACAAGAAAAGTGGAAACTTGTTGTTTTTCACTTTTTTGGAGCTATTTTGATGACATTTTGCACAAATATGGACATAACAATTTGGAGTGAAGATTTGGAGATTCGAAGTTCGTGTTTGAAGATTTATTGAAGACAATTTGAAGAATTGAAGATGATTGAAGAATTATCTCAGGAGGCAAGAATTGAAGATTGGAGCTTTAATTACGAAGGATTGAAGACAAGCTATGAAGAAGCCCGAAAGCTATGGAATTTTGGATATTTTATATGGGATAATACTCAGCCCATATAAGCCCACAATTGGAATTAAAATCCCAATTTGTGCCGCCTATATCCAAGGAAATATCAAATTCCCGCATATTCTCGCTACTAGTCCTAATAGAATTAGGATTCAGCGTAGTCTCAGTAAAAAGGCTATAACTTTCTGCTCAGATGTCCGTTTTAGACTTGTGAGTAGGTGTTGGAAAGCTAATTCCGAGATCTACAACTTTTCTTTGAAGCCCAAGACCCAGTTATGCCATATTCAAGCCCGAAATTGCCGTCGAAGTTCCTGCATGATTCCAGAATTTTTCAGGATCCTATTTTCACTAGAATTTCGGTTCTAAGAAGACTTTTAAGCCAACTTGGAGACCAAGTCAGCCTCTAAACTGTCCTAGAGTCCTATCCTAATTAGAATTGGAGTCTTTAGGGTTATTTATACCATAAATAGCCACCCTATGTAACACAAACCACATAATACCTACATACCACACAATTCTTATTCTTCTTTTTCTTAGAAAATATTCTAGTTTTTTTCTCTAGTTTTAGGTTGAGGGTGTGGACACCTCTCTTTGCATAGAGAGGTGAGATATACTCTTGTTGAAGGCAAGGAGATTTCATCCCCTTCAAGTTTTGTAAGTTTTCTTATGCCTCTCGTGGGTTTTTCCAAATCCATTAGGGGAGAGCAACGTCGGTGGCAAACCGACCGGACCGAAGAGAATTGCTTCGTGCGGTGCGGTTTCAAGAGCTAGTTGGTGCGGTCGGTTTGAAATTGACCGAGGAAGAGTGCAATTCGGTCGGTGCTCGGTGGGATTTATTTTTGGTTGAAACCCGACCGAGACCCGACCGACAGCCATCTAACATTTTTTATATTATATATATATATATTATATAATTATAAATTATAACCTAAAAGTTAAATCACATCAGAGACAGAAAACAAAACAAAAAAGAAAAATGAAACTCTCAAACTCTCGACTCCTCTCCCCCTTTTCTCTTCAATTTCTAAACCTAATCTTCAACAAAAATCATCATTAATTTGATTCATCTCTTCCATTCCCATGTTTTTCTCGACTCAATCTCCTTCACTTCTTCACTTATTTTTTTTACCATTGATTATTGAATCCAAAATCCCAATTTCCCCAAACCGGCATAGCAGAGAAGGAAGGGATTTTCTTTTCTGCACTGCAACTCTGCTTGCTTCTATGGCTTGTTTCGTTCTGCTTTGAATCAATCCTCAAAGTCTTCTCGGCTTTATTATCGGCATGGTATCGTACTTGGAGATCTTGCCTTGTTTGTATATATACTCAAAGCTGCGTATACGTTAGGGACGGTTGTGCAACTTACCAGCAACAACAGGGGTGGTTCATCTCGCGTCGATCTCAGGAAGAAAGATGAAAGAGCATGGCTTTTGAGTGTGATTGAGATATCTTTTCTTTTGCCCTTGCTTGTCTTGGTTTTTGATCTGAGTGTGGCATAGAAGTTAAGGGTGAGCCTCTGTGACTGTGTTAATTGGGTTTTTGCAATCCTTTTCTTTTTTCTTGGATTCTTTCTGCAATCTAAATTTTTTTTTTTTGCTTGGCTTGGCTTTCTTTGAATTGGGTATTGGTTGTTTTCTCATGTATCGATTATTTTTGTTTTCTGCTTTTCTTTGCTCTTCATTGAAGCACCGCAGTTGTGCTTCCCTTCTTTATTTCAATGGCAGGAAACCATAACCGACAACCGATCAAAACCAACCGAGCCGACGGCGGTCGGTGGGATGCGGTTCCAATATCTGTCAGTCGGTGCTCGGTGCCAGAATTCTCATTATCGGTTAGCAGTCGGTACTAGAAATTTATCAACCGCACCGACCAAAACCGACCGATGCTCCCCCCTAAAATCCATAAGTAGCTAAATTCTTAATACTTTTTATCCTTTGGTGAATTTAATCAATTAGTTATGGTGAGATTTGTGTGCTTATAATTTAATGTTTGTTCTTATGCGATAGTTCTTAAATCTCTACTTTAATTCTATGATTTGGATGATTAAGGATTTAGACTGCAGCTAATGATATTATCTGATAGATTGACTGTTAAATCAAGCCATGAAGGATCCTTCGGGCTTGATTGTGAGGTAACAATTGGAGGCGAAGGATCTTCCTTCCAAGGGATTTTTGGATCGGTGGGTGGAGTAATCTGCTCATTGTTTGGTTTTCTTTGTGAAGCATGCGTGAAAAATAAATCATAATTGTTCTTAATGCTTTGTTCTTGAGTAATTATCACACTGGATCAAGAGGTAATTGTTTAAAGAATAAAAGGGATAATTCACACTAGATCAAGAGTCTTGTCTAATATGCATGTTAGGGTTTCCCGAGGTCAGTTATCAATTGAGAATTAAATATTGAATTCATCTTTTAAATCAATGATCTATAATTAATTTGATTGATTCTACCATTGGAGAAGAAGTATGCTTTTTAATTATTGTTTTCTTTATTAATTGCCATAGTTTAGATTTATTTTACTTTGCTTTGTTTTTAGTTTAATTGATTTCTTTATAATTCCTATTTTTAATCCCTTGTTTCTAAACAAAACTCTTAAGGAATTTTTAGTAATAGTTAATCTTGGACGAAGTCTATTCCCCATCACTGTGGGATTCGATCCCTACTTGCCCTATCTACTTAGTTAGGTTTTGTGGGGATTATTTTTTTGATTGCTGACGACCAATCATAAATTTTGGCGCCGTTGCCGGGGAAGTAAGGAATAGATTCATCTGAAAAACTCTTGGTTTTTTCCGAGGAAGGAAGGAAAAGAGTAATCCAAAAAAATTTTCTCTTGGTCTTTGCGTTTTTAATCTAAAAAAAAAGTTTTTGTTTTTCTTTAATTTTGTTTTCTTGCGTTTTCTCTAAAAAAAAATTTTTTTTGCGCTTTAAATTTAAAAATTTTGTTTTTGCGTTGTTTTTAGAAAAAAAAAATTCTCTTTTGTTTTTGAGTTTTCTAAAAAATATATATATTTTCCTTTATTTTCTGTTTTCAATTTTATTTTTTAAGAACTGTTACTACTAACTTTTCTTTTGAGTTCTGTTTGATTGCATGCCAAACACAAGGAGTAGTGGTATAGAAGATTATGAATTTGATCCTGAGCCAGAAAGAACACTATTTTCACTAAGGAAGGAGAAATCAAATCAATAGCAAGAAGAGAAGTCATCCAATTCGAGTTCTCAACCTAGTTCTCCTAGATCTGCTGCTTCAACAACATCGTCAGAAGACATGGCAAACTAGGAAGGCCCTAAAACTCTAAGAGAGTTTTCTACACCAAACGTCAATGCACAACGCTTAACAATTCGATACCCAGATACGACTGCAAACTTTGAGATCAAATCTGGATTTATTCAGATTTTACCCAAATTTCTTGGTCTGCCTGGAGAAGATCCTCACCGACATCTTACTGATTTCCAGATTGCTTGTGCATCAACAAGTATTCAAGGAATTACTGAAGATCAATTCATGCTAAGAACTTTTCCGTTCACTCTTGTGGATCGTGCAAAAGATTGGTTGTACCTCTTACCTACTGGTTCAATCACCTCTTGGACGAACTTAAAGAAACTGTTCTTGGAAAAGTACTTTCCTGCTCATAAAGTATCAAGTATAAGGAAGGAGATTTGCGGAATTAAGCAACGCCATGGAGAAACAATGCATGAGTATTGGGAACGTTTCAAGAGATTGTGTGCGAGCTGCCCCAATCATCAAATCATTGAACAGTTGCTGATCTAGTACTTCTACGAAGGACTACTACCGTTTGACAGATCTTCCATAGATTCTGCAAGTGGAGGAGCTTTCATAGACAAAACTCCCACTGATGCTTGGACTTTAGTGGAGAATATGGCTCCCAACACTCAACAATTTGGATCTCGAGAAGACTACTCAAGGGATGGCAATACAAGACGAATCAATGAAGTTTCTACCCATTCCACCTCATTAGAGCAACAACTTCAAGAAACAAATCAACAAGTCGCTATGCCCACTGATTTATTCAATGCGAATTTTTCCAGTGTGCCTAAGGTTTGTGGTATTTGTACTCAAGGACACTACACTGATAAGTGCCCTTCTTTGGAACACACCGCGCAAGAAGTCAATGCTGTGGGAATGCAAGGAACATATCAAAGGAAGCCTGAACCTTACTCAAATCCTGGATGGAGAGTCGAGCAACCAAGTCAACAATATGGGAACCAAGGTAACTACCAAGGAAGGCCAATGAATTATCAAAGGCCTAATTTTCAACAATCTTCACAAGCTATTTCCATCGAGATGCAACAAGTGAGGGAAGCTATGGAGATGATGAGGAAACAAATCAGTCAATTGGCTAGTGACATGAGTGAACTCAAGACAAAAGGTCAACAAATGATCCCATCTCAACCAAAGGTACCTCCTAAGGAGAATGTAAGTGCAATTACTCTGAAGAGTCGAAAAGAGTTGGAAAACCCCCATCCAACCAATGCCGCACCAGATGAAGGAGAGTCAAGCTACACCAAAGAAGAAAAATTACAAGCGCCTGACAAAGAAATCAAGGTTGAAGATGAACCCAACAGAAAAGGAGGGGCGCATACCATAGAAAAAGACAAGGAGATTGCCGCTGACAAGACAAATTCCAAGGTACATGCCGCCATACCTTTTCCATCAAGATTGAAGAAATCAAAGAAAGAAGATGATGATCAAGATATTTTGGAGATACTTCGAAAAGTTGAGGTCAACATCCCACTTTTTGATGCCATTCAACAATTTCCAAATTATGCAAAGTTACTTAAGCAACTTTGTACCAACAAGAAAAGGTTACAAGGTAAGGTAAGTGCTGGAGTTAATGTCTCTACTGTGCTTCAAAAGAGTTTACCTCCCAAGTGCAAGGATCCAGGTACGTTTTCCATTACTTGTTCTATTGGAAGAAGTGTTATAGAGAATGCTATGCTTGATTTAGGTGCATCTTTAAGTGTAATGCCTTATTCTTTTTATAAATCTTTGAATTTTGGTCCTTTGAAAAATACTGATGTGATTCCGCTGTTAGCTGATGGATCTTTGGTTCATCCCAAAGGTGTTCTAGAGAATGTCTTAATTAAAGTTGAACACTTGATTTTTCTTATTGACATCTTTGTTATGGATATGGAACATTCGAAAGATCAATGTCCTCTTTTATTAGGAAGACCTTTCTTGAGAACTTCTCATACCAAAATCGATGTATTCAATGGTTCATTGACCATGGAATTCGATGGTGACATAATCCACCCTAGAATTTCATTTCAATCGCCATTGAATTCTAACAAGTTTGTTTGTGTTGTGAGTGTTAAAAGTGTTAAGAAAGAAGCCAGTAAAGTATCTTCATCGACAATGTCTGCTCAAATTTCCAAAGGAAGACAAAGAATTACCACCTTTCAGCAACGCAAGGTTGAGCCTTTTTATCAATCTTGGGATAGATTCAAGAAGATTTGTGCAGCATGTCCTCGCCATGCCATACCACAAAAAATTTTGATTACATACTTCTATCAAGGATTAGGAGTTGATGGTCAAATTCTTGTGGATAACGTCGATAATATCCCCTTGCTTGATAAAACCCCTGATGCTGCATTTGAAGCATTGCAATCTTTGTCCAAAGCAATTGCACCCCTTAGCTTAAGAAAGAGGAAAGCAAAGAAAAAGCGAGAAGCCAACAAACAAGGAGTTCAGCCACAAGGAGAGGAGCAGAAGATGGAAGCCAAAACACCAAAGGAAGATGCCCAAGGCCATGATCGAGCCATGGCCTGGCCATCCGAGCCACATGCCCGGCATTACCTGCACCAGCCGCACCTCATGCCCGGCTAGGACCGGTCACAGCCGAGCCATGCCGGGAAAACACCGCTCCACATACCAGGCCACAATCGACTAGTGCCGCGCCACCATCAAGCCACCATAGGCCATCCACCGAGTCACCTCGAGTTTTCACCAAGTTAGGACCGAGCATCACCGTACCCTTACCGGCCAAATGCTTTTCAAGCCATGGAATCGCCGTGCCACCACCGGTTAAGCCCGTGCCACCACCGGCCATGCCCGTGCCATCACCATTCCGCGCTGATACATACCCCTTGATGATTTCAAGTTTTAATAAAATTCAACTTGAAGTTCTCAAAGCCATCAATGATACTCTCAAGATCATTGTGGATTTGTTGAAGGAATATATCCATAGTTCCTTCATCCTTGAAGAATAATTTCTTTAAGGCAGTCTAGCCAAAGACCTTAAAGAAAGGCACTTATTGAGAGGCAACCCAATGATTTCACATGAAGGAACCAAATGAAAGCAAATGGAGCTTAATTTGGACAATTGCAAGATGAATTCGGAAGGAGTCAAGTTTCAGAAGCAATGATTCGCGAATGGAGCTTATGCCTACAAACAGAGAAGCTTTCTTTAACTCTATCTTTTTAATTTCCCTTGCATTTTGTCTTGATTGATTATTGTTTTGATTGCTTGCCTATTCGTTGATGCGAATTAGTTGTTTGTGTTAGTTTTTATATTATGCATTTATAATAACCACACTTTTTACGCATGCTCATGTGTTTTCACATTTAGGACAATGTGTCTTTTAAGTGTGGGGGAGAGAGTCTAGAGAGTCTAATAGGGAATCTACATGCATAAAAATCATGAAATTTTTTTGAGAATTTTTGCTTTTTCATGCATATATTAATTGATTGATTTAATTATGATTGATTAATGCTTAGAATTTTTAAGGATGCTTTCTTCATTGATTGATTTATAACATGATATCTTATTTCTTAGATTAGGTATAATTAGAGTTTGTGATAAAAGCCTATTATTTATTGCTTCTATGATTATCTATTTCTAGAACTTGTGTTTAATTTTTATTGAAATTACAATTATGAAAGTATGTTATGGATATGTCAAGAACAAGTGTGTAGACACCCATTTTTGTCTTGTATCCTTTAGTTCAAATCAATTTACTTCCCATATTGGTCATTTACATGTCCAGGGGCATTTTAGTCATTTGCATATCCAGGGGCATTTTGGTCATTTTGCATGTCCATGGGCATTTTAGTCATTTGCGCGTCCAGAGGGCATTTTAATCATTTAAAGTGCACTCTTAATTTAGACTAACTAATTCATTCTTAGTCATCTAAAACTTTTGGCATTTTACATATTCCATGGCTTAGCACCATTCAGTAATTTAGTTGCGCTTTAGTCATATAGCTTAAGCACTTTTAGTAATATGTTTAGTTTTCAATCTTCGTGTTCTTTTTAGTATGTCCCATCCATTCTTATTTTCCCATTGATCATATCAATTGTATCCATGGTCCTTTTTATCCTTGTTAAGTATAATCTTTCTCTTTCTTTTTTGTCATATTCATCTCTATTGGCCTATTAATCACTCCTAGTACTTGTACTGATATGAAATCATGTTGCTCTTCACATATTATGGCATAGGGAGAATTTGCATTTTCTGGATACCAAATAGTTGCATTATAACATTGTCATCATGAAACACAAAAAAAAAAGAGAGCTAATGAAAGAGTTCAAAAAGTTCCATTTTTTTTATATACTACATTCTTCATGTTTTTGGTTTACATCTCATTTTATAAACTTACAAAAGGATCTTCAATTTCACATCTTTTTAATCTCACAATTTTTTTGGCATTTGCATTTACACAAAAAAAAACATCCAAATTCTAAATAGCATTAGTGTCCCTATCTACTGAAGCAAAGTCAACTTATGATTACATGTTCAAAAGTGAAGGAGGCACATGATCTTTGCTTTGGTGTTCACTCTTCTTTTGCCCTTTCTTCATTTGATGGCAGTTTGAGGAAGCTCAATGTTGGGATTATAACCTGCAGAATGCACCAAGGATTTCAAGTATGTGATGTCTGTAAATAGTTTGGATCTAAATTCTGCCTTGCCTAGTTTCTCCACTACTGTGGCTGGCACAGAAGATTATTCTCTTATACATGTGCAAAAGACACCCGAAAGTTCAACTGGTTGTTCTCCTCAAACAGCTGATATACCATTATATGATGGAAAATCTAATGAGAACAGAGACCAGTCGATCCCAAGGAATTTGTCCTTGAACAGGCTAATACATATTGTGTCCATGATGCTGAGTGGGAGAAGGTGGACACAAGCAATTCCTATGATACTCGGATTTGACATGAAGAACACACTTCCCATTCCAAATAGCCATTGCTCATCTCATCCCCCCAACTAGAAACCATCAAGATTCTTGTGCAAAAGAAGACATTAAGGACAAAGGAAAAGATAGAATACCTGACATGAGCCTGAAATGTGATTAGGTGCTTGATAGCGAAAAACAACTAGCTGCAGCTGAGTTGGTTCCAGGAAGTGAACCTTGCGAAATGTGTCCTGGTTACAGAGTACTCACTGACCTGAACCCTCATTCGACTCGAGATGCCTTGCTATCGTTTGTACAAGAAAATGAGGACCTGTAGGAAGAATTAGTTAAAATTGCAGCAGAGGCTATAGTTTCTATTTCATCATTCAGGAGGCAAGCATTTTATCAACAATATGCATACTTCCCACCAAAGTTCAAAAGAAACAGAGCAAAAGAGAGGGAAAGAATCCTACTTGAGACAGCAAAATACTCGGTGGCCAAGTCAGTGCCCTGCCAAGTTAGTCCCTTAGTCATCAACTCTGCAAGAAGGCAAAATTCAAAAATAAGAGAAAAGGGGATGAATTAAGGAAGAATGAAAACATTGAAGAGCACAAAAGGACAAAATAGCAAAACAGACTCGGTTTTTGGCCTTAGCAAAAGGGAAACTCGTTTTTTTGTGTGGAGAAGGTCTTACCTGACAGCTCATCAAAAGCTTGGCCCTTATCTTCAAGGCTAGGGTATTGAAATACCCTATATATTCTTCGTTTTCAGAGTGGGACGGGTACGGTTTTTTTGAAGAAAATTGGTGGCAAGATTTAGGGTTCTTGGGAAAACCTTTGAGCAATTGAAAGAAAAAACAAGAGATCGAAAGGGGTCTGGTAGTGAAAATCGGGACCAATCATCAAAGGATTCGCTTAAAGAATCACTTTGCCTCTTTGAATCTCGGTTCCTTCAAGTTTTTTATCTCGAAAAATTCATTTTTTTACAAGGCTTTAAGAATCGGGCTTGTCCACCTTAGATCTAGGCTTTGTTTATGGTGAAAATGATGGTTGAAGGCGTGGTTGAGTGAGTTGCAGGAGGGTTGAAATAAAAAATTAGGGTTGAGAAGAGGGGAGGCGCTGAAGAAGAAGACGAGTTGGGTTATAAAGCCACCAGCTTTATTCAAAACGGTGTCGTTTTGGTAAGCCTTTTTCAATTTACTTCAATTTTCTCCTTTTATCTTTTAATTGATGTTATTTGGAGCCTGAAATACTTGCTTGCTGCGATTCAGGACACATTATGTTTAATTAGTGCGGATTAAGACTTAATCTTGTGTGTTTACTTAAATTGAGGGCCTGTTTAATTTGCTTTTCATATTAAGATGCTAAATTTGAGCCATTTTAGTTAATTTTCATGTGTCATGGTGATGTTCAATGATTAAATTGACAATCTTGTTTAAAGTTTGGATTTTTGATGAAAAATTTTGGATCTTTAAGAAGATGGAATGAACTTATGCTTAGCATATGTGTCTTAATAGATTATCTTCATAAAGATTTTATACTTGAATGATTTGAGTTACCAGTTTCATGTTAAAGTGGAGATTTTTGGTTGTTATAGCTTGATAAAATGAATAAATGATGATTAAAAGATAGCTTTGAATTTGGTTCTTTACTTGATTATGTTGATTTGGCTTTGTTTCTTTGTGATTCATGTTTTAAATGAATGCGTTTGTGGATTGCTCAAATATTCGAATTGTTAGGTGATTAATTTAGCCTTAAATATGTTAGCTTAATGATCAATGTGTTAATGATGGTTTCCTTTGTTAATTAAATATGGAAATTGGAGTTTAAGTCTAAAAGATTGAATTTTTAATGGAGATGGTGTTTGTTCATGGCATTTTGACATTGAGATCATGATGTTCGAATTGAGACTCACTCAAATGGGTTTATAGTTTCGACTTAAGTTGATTTAGATTTGGAAAATGGTGCTTTGATTTAAAGCTATAGTTTTTTTCTTAAATTGAAGATGACCTAGGGATGACATGCTAGACACTTTGAGTCATTTTTCGGAAGAAAATAAAGCTTGGAATCAAGAGCCCAAATTTCCAAATCCGAAAATAACTTGAGAGAAATGGGTGAACCCTTTTGAATGCCTTTTAATTTGAAAATTAAGATCTCAAGTCCGAATAATTGATTTCTTAAGTTGGGCTCAATTGTGATATAAACATGGGAGACTACTTATATAAAAGGGTAGTTTAAAAAATTGTTTTCATTAAAAGAAGTGTTTTCATGCAAGAGGAGAAGAGGTATTTCTGCATTTAAAAAGATCAATCCATTGTTGTCACTCTTTTCTTAAACAAAAGGAGTTAGTAACCCTTGGAAAGAGGATAAGAGGCATGGAATTGCAGAAATATTGTCCCTCTGAAAAATTAAAAAGGAGTCCTTCTAGAGTGCTAGTAGCCTAAAAAATGGGAGTTAGTAACCCCAAATCATGAACACTTCGAGGTTAGTAACCTCAATTTTCAAAAAAAATAAAATAATTACCCTTTGAAAATCTATTATAACCCACGAAAACACTTGATTTGTATCCATGATATGAATTTTTTTGAGTAATGGAGATAAGGATGAAGTCATAAGCTTATGGAAAGAAGTAATTATAGGATGTGATGAATGATAAGTGATTAGAACTACTTTAATTATGGTTACTTAAGAATAAAGATGCCTGTTATTTCTTGATCTTTTGAATCGAGTACTCTTATTATTCTTTGCCATTTTGATTTCATAATTACATTAATCATTGATATGTATATGTATCCAAAATTTTCGAAAGATTTTAAATGGAATTTTGATTTGCATTAGTTTAGAGTATATCTTATGATTTGTTTTTCATAGTTTTTTCTACACTAGTTTGCTCGGGAATAGCAAAGATTTAGTGTGGGGGAAATTATGATCGATCTAAAAAAAGACCCTATTTTTATGATCATTTTCCCATGCTTTTTGCTACTTTTATGTGTATTTTAACCCTATTTTATAAGTATTTGTGTTTTTAGGTCTTTAAGACAAGAAAAGTGGAAACTTGTTGTTTTTCACTCTTTTTGGAGCTATTTTGATGACTTTTCGTGTTTGAAGATTTATTGAAGACAATTAGAAGAATTGAAGATGATTGAAGAATTATCTCAAGAGGCAAGAATTGAAGATTAGAGCTTTAATTGCGAAGGATTGAAGACAAGCTATGAAGAAGCCCGGAAGCTATGGAATTTTGGATATTTTTTATAGGATAATACTCAGCCCATATAAGCCCACAATTGGAATTAAAATCCCAATTTGTGTCGCCTATATCCAAGGAAATATCCAATTCCCGCATATTCCCGCTACTAGTCCTAATAGGATTAGGATTCAGCGTAGTCTCAGTAAAAAGGCCATAAATTTCTGCTCAGATGCCCGTTTTAGACCCGTGAGTAGGCATTGGAAAGCCAATTCCGAGGTCTACAACTTTTCTTTGAAGCCCAAGACCCATTTCTGCCATCTTCAAGCCCGAAATTGCCGTCGAAGTTCCTGCATGATTCCAGAACTTTTTAGGATCCTATTTTCACTAGGATTTCGGTTCAAAGAAGACTTTTAAGCCAACTTGGAGATCAAGTCAGCCTCTAAACCGTCCTAGACTCCTATCCTAATTAGAATTGGAGTCTTTAGGGTTATTTCCACTATAAATAGCCTCCCTATGTAACACAAACCACATAATACCTACATACCACACAATTCTTATTCTTCTTTTTCTTAGAAAATATTCTAGTTTTTTTTTCTAGTTTTAGGTTGAGGGTGTAGACACCTATCTTTGCATAGAGAGGTGTGATATACTCTTGTCGAAGGCAAGGAGATTTCATCCCCTTCAAGTTCTGTAAGTTTTCTTATGCCTTTCATGGGTTTTTCCAAATCCATGAGTAGCTAAATTCTTAATACTTCTTATCCTTTGGTGAATTTAATCAATTAGTTATGGTGAGATTTGTGTGCTTATAGTTTAATGTTTGTTCTTATGCGATAGTTCTTAAATCTCTGCTTTAATTCTATGATCTGAATGATTAAGGATTTAGACTGCAGCTAATGATATAATCTGCTAGATTGACTGTTAAATCAAGCCATGAAGGATCTTTCGGGCTTGATTGTGAGGTAACAATTGGAGGCGAAGGATCTTCCTTCCAAGGGATTTCTGGATCGGTGGGTGGAGTAATCTGCTCATTGTTTGGTTTTCTTTGTGAAGCATGCGTGAAAAATAAATCATAATTGTTCTTAATGTTTT
Organism: Corchorus olitorius; assembly: GCA_001974825.2. Classification (NCBI taxonomy): domain Eukaryota; kingdom Viridiplantae; phylum Streptophyta; class Magnoliopsida; order Malvales; family Malvaceae; genus Corchorus; species Corchorus olitorius. The sequence goes on from AWUE01012672.1 coordinate 20,500, forward strand.
GTTCTTGAGTAATTATCACACTGGATCAAGAGGTAATTGTTTAAAAAATAAAAGGGATAATTCACACTGGATCAAGAGTCTTGTCTAATATGCATGTTAGGGTTTCCCTAGGTCAGTTATCAATTGAGAATTAAATATTGAATTCATCTTTTAAATCAATGATCTATAATTAATTTGATTGATTCTACCATTGGAGAAGAAGTATGCTTTTTAATTATTGTTTTCTTTATTAGTTGCCATAGTTTAGTTTTATTTTACTTTGCTTTGTTTTTAGTTTATTTGCTTTCTTTATAATTCCTATTTTTAATCCCCTGTTTCTAAACAAAACTTTTAAGGAATTTTTAGTAATAGTTAATCTTGGACGAAGTCTATTCCCCTTCTCTGTGGGATTCGACCCCTACTTGCCCTATCTACTTAGTTATGTTTTGTGGGGATTATTTTTATGATTGCTGACAACCGATCAATGTGTTTGGGTAAAGTCTGTTTCACTTGATATCAAAGTGAACAGAGGATATGTATTTATACTAGTGTAGAGTACAAGAGTTTACATAAATATGAAATACAATGAGAAAAAGAGCTAAAACAAAAAAGAATTATCTAGGAGTATTTTTAAGATCAAATTGAAGATCATCTTGATGCTTATTAAAATGAATCAATCTTAAAGATAACCATGCAAAATCGATTATCATTACAGGCTAATACCTATATGTTCATATCTAATTGTTCCCTCCTTTTACAATCCCGTCGCAAAGCACGGGTCCTGTGGCTAGTGTACTTAATCATAAGGCATAATTGTGTATGTTATTGGAATCACTTATTGATTTGGGTCATTTTCTTTTTACTAATGTATTATTGAATGATTAGGGTCATTTGATTATTTGTTTGTCATTGGATTTGTATTAGTGAAAATGCATTGATTAACCTTTAGTTTAATTTTCTTTCCATTAATTTTGATTCCATTAATCATTAATTAATGTTTTTCTCTAAGACTCTTTTTGCTACTTGGGTTTTTTAATTGGGGTTCCATTTATAATTAAGGGTCCAGCTAACTAGTGCACCCATGCACAGCTTGGTTTGGCATTGCGTTTAAAGATAAAAAGTTGTTTTGCATCTCAAACGCAATACCAAATAAGTCATGGTTTGTGACAAAAGCTGATTTTGAACGCAAAAGGCAAGCCAACCTGAAAAGCTAATCTTTAGGTGCTTTTGCACATTAAATGACTAAAATCCCTTATATATATATATATATTCTCTTTCTATTTTAATTAGTACCCTTTTTAGACATTTATCTTTCTACCACATTTTTCTACAATAATACCAAACATTAATTGCGTTTTTCTACCATAATTTTAAAAAGCACTTTTCAAAAACACTTCCTCCACACCGAGTTTTTTCAAACGACAATCTCAATCCCAAACTCACAAAACCCAAGGGTTTAAGCCACATTAATATACTAAAAAGGTGTAATGATTGCATAAAAAGTGGATATAAAGTTTCTAAATAATAATTGTCCATAGAAGAGAGAATTTGTATGTCAAAACTTCCCTTGTACCCAAATAAGGGATGAAAAATCATTATGTTTATTTTCTAAGTCAAGACAAATTTTAATAAATAGTTTATAATGTTTTCTAAAATCCTATGAGATAGGATATCAAAATTTAAAATTTATTCTTTAAGAAATTATAACCTTTCTAGTTGGGCTAAGCCTTATTAAAATTGTTTATAATTTTTTTTCTCTAAAACCCTAAGATAATGGGTATCAAAATTTAAGATTTACCCTTGAAATTTGGGATAAAATTTTATTTGGGACTAAACTTGGTGAAAAGTATTACTAGTTTTTAAATTTTGTTAAATTATATAAGAAATTTTATTATTTTGAAAAAATAAAACTTCTATAGAAGAAATATATTTTTTCTAGGGGCATTATAGTCATAAGCAAAAGTCAAAATGCTTCATCATTACACTAACCGCATCTCCCAACACTTGTTTCTTGGGTTTTGCAACTAACTGGTGCATGGGTGCACTAGATAGCTTTTGCCAATAGTTAATTATGTTTTGGTCTAAGACTCTTTTGCTATTTGTTTTTTTTTTTTAAATTTGGGTTTCAGATAGGCATAATTGGTTTGCTGATGACATTTTTTGGGGTTTGAATTTACTCTACCATAATTTACATGCTTTACAAAGTAAAAGTATTTACATTCAATAAGTGCATTTAAATTAAAATTTTAAAATGTAATTTAAATGTATTATGAAGCACTAATGACTAGGGTTGTAAATGGTACAAAACTATTCGTAAGGTACTCGGGTTGGATTCGAGAAAAATTCAAATTCGAACTCGATCATTGTCGAGCTCGGATAGCTCAAATAGTCGATCGAGCCGAATTTGAGCTCCGCAATACTTGACTCGAAGCTCGTCGAGCTACTCAAGTAATTAAAATTTTCATATATTTTATATTTTTTAATTATAAAATTATATTTTTGCCCCCTTTAAAATAATAACCCTAAAAAATTAAACCAAAAGTTAGTCTTTCTTTTGTCTGGCGCCACTTCTCCCTTTTTTTCACTCTCAAAAAATATCTTTATTCTTTCTTCCTCTTTATTCCTTTCAAACGTTTCAAATCTTTTCTTATTTTTCTCTGTTTTGCTTCTTCGACCCAACCCTCCCTCCTATTTCCTTTTGTTTTCATTCTTAATATTTTTTTTTTGAGAGAGTTTTTTTCTATGTGATTTCTCTTCTACGGAAGTTTGGTATTTGCTAAGAGGGAAATTGTTTTGAATTGATCTTGGATTTATGAAGGTTGGGCAAGCAAGGTTGTTGATTTGGGGGTTGATCCTTCTACCACACTTCTATGATTTTCTTGATTAAAAAATATTCGTTGAAAGAATGTGTCTTTAATCTAGCAGTTAGGCCGATTCCAACTCATGCTGCTCGTTTTCAATAAGTGTAGAAAATGTTACTACCGTTAAGTGCAAGCCAAAAAAAATGCAGATTTCATTATGATTTTTATCTGAAAATTTATTAATATTAGATTTAATTGTGAAAAATAAAGAAAAAGAAATTGTTCGAACTACTCGACCGAGCTCGAGTAGCTCGATTTTGGGGGCCGAGTCAAGCTCGAGCTAGAAAAATAGAACTCGGTCGAGCTTGAGCCAAGTATCGAGTTTAATAATTTGTGTCGCGCTCGAATAGCTTACTACTCGGCTCGGCTCGATCCGATTACACCCCTACTGATGACTGATCTAATCTAATAAAAAATGTGAAATTTAAAAAATGTTTGTGGCATAATTTTTGTTTATTAATCAATGATACTAAAATCAACTACATTGACAACGTTTTGGAGAGGTGACATTGAAGCACAACAGTTAACAATACAAACAATATTGTAAAAAAAAGTTAATGGCGATTAGGCATGTGTGTACATACGAGTGGGACAACCTGGTCCTAATTAATCAATCCCTATTTTCTTAATTGGGCGATTTTTAGTGCTTTGGGTCTGATTTGATTGGATCGATTTTATATATATTAATGGTAAATTCGGTCTCATTTCATAGTTCCTCAAATGTCATCGAGTCCATTAATTATTTCTAGGGTTTAGCTAACGGGTGCACCCGTTAACCTTTAATAAATAGCTTTAGAAATTAATATCTTGTCTAGAAAATAACACTTTTGCAGACTTAATGTAAATATCATTGAAAGGCATTGTTATCATTTCCATTTTTCCTCATATATCACTAAACACAAATCTCCCCTCTCGTTTTTCACATTCCTATTTCTATTTAACCTTCCCTCCTCCTTTTTCTCTTTCCTTTCATTCTGAAGAACCACTTTCCTCCTTTTTCTCCTTCCTTTCTGATAGGCATTTATTTTACTAAGTTTACTATGCTTAATTTGTATAATTTTAATGCCTATCTTGTTTCATCTCTACCTAAGTGCTTTGTTTTTGTCTTATAGGTACTTTTGAAGATGCTAATGTTGAAATAGGACAATTCAAGGTGATTTCGTGAAGAATTTGGAGAAACTTTTCGGAACTTAGGATTTGGAAATAGAGTGAACAACATCCTAGACGTGATGAAATTAAAGAAGCAAAGGATGAAGTTTCTGATGCTCCCCGTGAGTGGGGAGGTACCCCTTGCCGCGAACGGGGAGGTTCCTGACAGATTGCGGTTTTTGGCAGATTTTCCTATTTTCAATGGGCTTTTCTCCATATTTGATCTTAAAATAAATCCCACGACTTATGGGCTATGTCAAGTCTAAAGTTAGCTATTTTCCTAGTCTTTTTAGGATTTCAAACTTATTTATTAATTATTTATTTATTTCCTAGTTATTTTAGGATTAGGTTTTAGCCCCTATATAAAGGGAGCCTTTGTACACAATTCGACACTCTTTCTCTTTTATTCTTCTCTCTTCTACTTTTCTTGTTCCTGGTCTTCATCAATTATGAGATAAGTTTTTCTCTCCAATTCCATGCTTAGACTTTTAGGTTGATTTGTGAGATTTATGTTCTTAACCTGATTATTTATCTTGGTATTTTATGATTTCAGATTTATTCTTATGTTTTTATGATTCTAATTGATTTGGTGGCCAACTTATTAATTAGGGTTATAAATCTATTGCTAGTTGGAATTCTATACCGTTTGGTTAGGTTTCACATGGTAGCAACTAGTGAATGGGAGGGTTTATCGAAAGATAGCTGGAACTCACTAGGAAATTATGAATGCGAATTGATTGTTCGCTCGTTTGGGGAGTGTTATTTGTGTAGGCTATAATTCACTATGCTTATTGCTGTTGAACCTTGAATTCTTTGTGCGTTTGCCATAGGGTTAGGAACTCAATTAGGCTAGTTAATAGCATTCGCTTTAATTAGTATTGTGGTGAATTCATGGGATTGATTAGCGTTTGTTGTCAATCTACGCCTTCTATCTTAATGAATATGTTAATATCTTTTGTTTCAATGATTAGATCAACCTGAATAGTCGATGCTTGGGATTGGAGTAGTTATTTATCTTGTTGCTTAATTTTATTATTTTCTTGCATTTTTATTTTATTGTTACTCTTTTCACAAAAACCCCAAAAATTTTTAGTCTTAGGATTAATTAGAGTAATGTAGTTTACACAACTCTCTGTGGGATCGACTTGAACTTACCCTGTCTATAGGTTAGTTTAGTTATTTATTTTTGGTGGTAAACGATACCCATCAAATTTTGGCGCCGTTGCCGGGGAGTTGGTTTGTTTTACTACTTTACTTTATTTTTGTGTTTTTGTTTTTCTGTTCTTTTTGTAACTTTGTAGGTTCAGGCATTAGGCGCTGCTATACAAGTCACCCCTTCATTCAAGGCTTGAAGGATTATTCGCAAAATTTGGTTTCCTCGTTCCTTGAACTTAAATTCTATTCTCTTTATTATGGAGCAATTTAGTTCTTATGATGGATTTTCTTACTATGAACCTTATTACAACCATTGTTCTTACAATCCAGGTTATGAAGATTATCCACCATATGAGCAGCATGGTGTAGACACCCATTTTTGGACTCGTATACTTTAATTTAGATTAAATTGCTTCTTAATTAGTATTTAGGGGTATTCTTGTCAATTCATAATTTTCTAGGACATTTTAATAGATTTGCATCTTGCATAAGCCTTTACTTCATTCTAACTACACATTTAATGTTGCATTAGGATATCATTTTTACATTGCATATTGATTAATCCATCTTCTCTTTATTTCATTTCCCAATTTCATTTTAATGGTCCAAGGCCCTTTTCCTTTGGGCTCTTTGGGGTTTCCTTTAATCTTTTGTTAGGCCTCCCTATAACCTCATGACATTTGGGCTAAAGGTCTTTTTCTATTTGTTAAATGGCCCAAATAGTCTTTTTCTATTTGTTAAATAAATGGAAGTCCATAGTCTTCTAGACCTTCACTTATTCACTTATCTCTTAGGGCTTGCTTTCGGGCCATTTCACTTAATTTGCTTAGTGGGCCACTTCATTTTGAATTTCATTTGGGCTTGACAGGGTGTAAAAGCTAAAGCATCTTACAACTAAGAGGTCCATTTCTCTCTAAGTTCCATTTCTTGCTTTCAAAATGCAGAAAATTACAAAAAAAATGATAATAGGGCAGTTTACATTTTTATGTTACATTAGCATTTTCAAAAATTCAAAAATTGCTTCACTTTCATTTGCATTCCTAAATTACTGAAAAATACCAAAAACTTGTTCAATTTACATTCGTATTTTTGGAAGTAGTTTTGGAGCCTTCTCTTGATTCAAAGCAGCCCCTCTCTTAACAGTGCTTGCCTCTTGCCCCTTCTTGTCAGCTGACCAAAAACACAAAACTGTAAAAACGACAGAAAAATGAGCTTCAAAGTTGATCTCTCTTTTGACTCATATCACTTGTGCTCCACAACTTTGGTTTGCGCTGCCACTTGCTAACTGTCCTTAAGCATGCCACATATCCTGCAAAAGAAATTGCATTGTATATTAGGGGCATGTTGCATTTCATCACTTATCTCACCCATTTTCCCACACCCATTTCGCATACAATTTTTGCAGCCCCACACACAATTCAGCAAAGCAATGACATTTAAACAAGCATTTTGAACAACATCTAATCCCACTTGGAGTCACATTGCATAGCATGTCAGCATGATTACTTGGCATACAGTAAGACATTCACATTCCAAGGGCACACATTGTAGTGCATTTCAGCATACAAAGGTATTCAAATCAGTTTACCATTGCATTTAGTCATTTAACTCAGCATACATCATCAAATCACAATGTTTCATACAAGCACAGAGCACATATATGTTCATTTCTGTACTTAACATTTTCCAAGCATTTTCATTCTTCATTTAAAAATGACAAAAACATAGCATATCAACATGTCATAGCGTACATAAAAGCATTTCATAACTTAACACCATCACATAAGAGCACTCATTCCACGCAGCATTTCAATATTCCCATTTGGCAGCAGGTCAGAGGTAGTGTGTCAGCATATAGGAAAGCATTTCATGCACTCATCATACAAAGAATAAGGCCACAAGCAGTTGGGAACAGTAGAATCAAAAGCCAAAACAGTGTGGAGGTAAATGCAGTGTGATTAGCGTACATGTGTAGACAACAACAATTTCAGAGGCAAAGAATATCATTACAAGGTAAAGAATGCCATTACCGTAAGCCAAATTCATGAAACTCAAGGCAAGGATCAGTAAATAGAGGCGATTATATGCATGTGATCAACTAAAAAGTAGGCTCACAATCGACCATACAATTCAGCAAAGCACACGAAGAGAATCAAGGTCCAAGATAGTCAGGTTCCCAAATAATGCACCACAGCTGATATATATAAGCACAGACACAAGTTCATAACAGCGAAGCAATATTAGACAAGGGTAAACGCTGAATTAGACAAAACAGGCAATGGCAAATTTCAGCAAGATAACTCACAAGGGCATAGCAGTTCAGCAAGCAGCTAAATTAAAAGGAAAGGAAGGAGGATTACCATGCTGAGGTGGCACCTTCAAGGAACTTGCAAAAAATGTGACAAGTGAGAAACAAATTGAATAGCAGAAATGGACAAAACACAGAAATGTAAGTGAGAGAAATGCAAA